>OU898283.1:23238782-23362946 GCA_918026665.1 Diabrotica balteata
TAAGTACCACATTAAATTTTACCAAACTTCAGTTCACCTACATTAATTAAAAAAAGTTTTTCAATTTCTTAACATAAATTTAGGATAAATTCATAAATCAAACTACAACATTGATGGTTGCTACTGTTATTTTATTATCATTTTAACTTATTCAATTTTAAATATTGCTGGCTACTGTCATATTTAGATAAATACCTCAAGTTACACTGACTGCTTTGTTCCGACTTCCGTCATAACATGTCATTATTGTAATTTCAATCAGTTGCTATCAACAAGTCTTAGAAGACACTTCGTCTCAGGACCAGCAACCTCTAGTGGACTCTTACGTTGCCATTATCATAGCATATAAGATCAAATAGTGTAACGTAAATTTAAATTAAAAACATTTAACGGGTTCTTACCCAAATATTTAGGGGATCAAACCATGTACAGTTAGTAAGTATTAACCACATTTTAAGAAAAGTTAGTAAGTATTAACCACCTTAAGAAAACAATAGACGACATTAAAGACAATTTTATGAAGAACGAAGAAGGTAAGAATAAGACATGGATGACGACAGATATTCTGCAACTAATGGAAGAAAGAAGGAAAACAGAAAGATACTGGAGAAAAAATGCCAAGAAATCGAAATTCTCCAAAGTAAATACGACGACTTCAACGTGCATAAGAAGGTAAGAGAAATTACAGGTAAATGTAAAAAACAGAAGAATAAGTAAACTTGTTAATGACAATGGAGAGATAATCGTGGACAAAGAGAGTATCAATGATACCTGGAAAAATTACATAAGAAATTTATTTTTTGATGAGAGAGAGAACCAGCCCCCAATACCTACGGAAACAGGACCACCTATACTAGTGGCAGAAATAAGAGCAGCCATAATATCACTAAAAGAAGGTAGAGCTCCAGGACCAGACGGAGTACAATCTGAATTTCTTAAACTTCTTGATGATGAATCTTTAAGAGTACTATGTAAAATCTTCAATAATATCTATGACACAGGCAATATCCCAAAAGATTGGCTACTTTCAGAATTTATTACCTTACCAAAGAAACAGGGAGCAAAAAGTGCGGAGAATATAGGCTAATAAGTCTAATGAGCCATACATTAAAACTTTTTCTTAAAATTATACATCGTAGAATATACAAGCTATGCGAAGAGAGAATACAAGACACACAGTTTGGATTCATGAAAGGCGTAGGTACAAGAGATGCACTGTTTAGTCTACAGTATTATTTCAAAGATGCAGAGATATGACTTGCGATATTTACACCTGCTTTGTGGACTACCAAAAAGCATTTGATACAGTTCAACACCAAAAATGATGGATATTCTAACAAAAGCCCAAATGGATGATAAAGATCGGCGTATAATACAAAATTTATACTGGAACCAATCAGCCACAATAAGAACGAATTTTGGAGGTGAACCAACGGAAATGATCCAGATTCTACGAGGCGTTAGACAAGGTTGTATACTTTCACCTATATTATTTAATCTATATTCAGAGGAAATATTTAGTGAAGCCTTGGAAAAATGCGAACATGGAATACTTCTAAATGGAGAACGCCTAAACAACATCCGTTATGCAGACGACACCGTTATTTTTGCAGACAGTTTGAACAGTTTACAGCAACTAATAAACAAAGTAAATGAAGTAAGTGAAAGATTTGGACTTCAAGTAAATATAACAAAAACTAAATTTATGATCATCAGCAAAAATAAAGTTAGAGACGCTCAACTACTTATCAATAATACACCAGTGGACCGAGTAAAACAGTATAACTATCTTGGAACAACAGTAAATGAACAATGGGATCACTCACAGGAAATAAAATGTAGAATAGAGAAGGCTAGGAGTGCATTCAATAACATGGCCAAACTCTTTAAAAGCCACAATCTTAATCTGGAGATAAAAGTAAGGCTCCTACGATGTTATATCTTCTCAATATTGTATTACGGAGTTGAATCCTGGACACTAACTGAAGCAATGGAGAAAAAACTTGAAGCCTTCGAGATGTGGCTATACAGGCGAATTCTAAGGATATCATGGACAGACAAGATAACCAACGAGACCGTATTACGAAGAGTGGGCAAAGAAAGAGAGGTGATGTATACCATTAAAAGGAGAAAGTTGGAATATCTCGGACATATAATGAGAAACAGCACTAAATACAGATTACTGAAGGTAATCCTACAGGGTAAAGTATTCGGAAAGCGAGGAATTGGGAGAAGGAGAATATCATGGTTGAAGAACCTGAGGAAATGGTTCTCCACAACAACAACGAATCTATTTAAAGCATCAGTCAATAAAATAATTATAGCCAGAATGATTGCCAATATTCGGAACGAATAGGCACTGAAAGAAGAAGAACCACATTTTGTATTAACCTTGGTCAAAATTTTAAATTTCATGTTTTCTTTAATTAAAGTGGTTTAAGGACACGCTGATGATGGAATACAAATTCCAAAAACGTTTTGTGATGTAGCGCGATTGGATGTTTTAATTATATACCTTTTATACAGGATTTTAAAACAAATTTTTTTGATACAAGGTATACATCCAGCTACAGGAACTTACAGTGGTCTTAAAAGGTCCTGTATCACCTTACCAAATACATGAAAATAGAAGTTTAAGGCATTTACCTTAAATATTTTTTAACCATTTACTATCTACATCAAACAAGCACTTAAACACAATATTATAAAATGGAAACACAGCAAAAATTTTGATTAATAAAAATAATGTAGTTCGGAAATTTTTTTATTCAATATTACAAAAATTAGGCTATTTACATTAAGACGATATTGTACATTACGTTGAAGTAATTTAAACTAATTTTAATATTTAATTGACCAGCCTTGTTTTTAATAACTAGTTCACATCTTTTGGGCATGGAGTTTATTAATTTTTGCAGTTCCTTCATGGACATACAGTGATGCCAATCGTGGATTAGAGATTCGATTAATTTCATTTTATTTATGGGTTTGCTTTTGAAAATAATGTTTGATATCCTTTGCTACAAATTCTCGATGGGATTGAGGTCCGGAGATTGCGCTGTCCAGAGATCTCAAAGTATTTGGTAGCATTTATCATCCCAGAGAAAACGTGTAGGCGACCTACTCCTTGAGCGGACATGCAACTCCATACCATAACGGAGATCGGATGTTTCATTGTAGGAAGATCATATTTTAGATAAAATTCTTTACGAGGAAATCTTCTGACGTAGGCATTTCCAGCATGATTATTAATATTGAAAGTGGATTCATCACTAAACAGTATACTCTGCCACTGCTCTGCTGTCCAGATTTCATGTTCCTTGACCCATTTTAATCGGTGCAATTTTTGCTTTTCTGAAAGCAGTGATTTCTTCCGTGCCTTATATCCTCCAAGTTTAAAACTAAAGTATTTTTTATACAGTGAAAGTGCACACGCTTACACCTGTAGATTCAGACCACAGCTTCGTCAATTTCATGGAATTAAGGCTTCTGTCTGCCAGACTTGTTCTTCTTAACGCAGCGTCATACCGAACAGAAGTTTTCTTAGGTCGGCCACTACGCACTCTCTCGTCGACTTTTTTTTACTTCTTAATGAGTAATTACTATAGAATTATTACAGTTCACTGCTGATGCTATTTCGCGACTAGATTTGTCGTTTTTGTGGTAAAAAATACTTTCAAAACGCTTTTCGCTCGATAATTTAGTTTGTTTGGTCTGGGATGACATTGTGACCTTTTTATCAAAATCAAAGAGCGAATAAAGCCAGGTTTATAAACGGACATAGTACATAATCATAAGTCATAAACATAACTTTAACCACAATCATAATTCACAAGATTTAAGATTGGTTTATAACTAGACATAATACCTAACCATAATATTTAAAAACTACTTCAGAAAATACAAACCTAACCAAATTTTTATAGATCTTGAAGAATTTTTTCTGGTCTTTAGATTCATAGAAAAGTGAAATAATTTTAAATAAATATGAAGATTAATAGAAAAGTTGCTTTGGCCATGGCAGCAGTCCCACTTTATTTAACAATTGTAGCGACTATATCTGCCAGAGTTCTTAACAAGCAAAGAAGAGTAAGAAGGTATAGTGTAAGACCCATAAATAGAAAGCGTGATAAGGAATGGGATGAGGAACAGTTCTTTAATTTTTTACGTTGGATTACACATGCGCATATTCCAACAATTCCATAATGTTTAATACTTAATTCATAAATGTTGAAAGTTACCAACTTTGAAGGTCACGTTTTAAGGACTAAATTTATGTTTTATGTATTATGAATGCTTTTAAATGGGTACATTTATTTATTAACTTTCAACATTATGCTTATATAATAAGATTATGGTTAAAGACTAAAATTATGTTTATGTCCGTTTATAAATCCGGCTTTGATGTATTAGGGTAATAACAGTGTTTATATAGTCAAAAATCTGTGGCAAATTTGTCATAATGATTCAATTTAATAGTACATTAACGACTTAATAATCACCTCAAAATTTTCTCGGATTATGGGAAATCCCTTTATCAGATTATTTTAATCTTTTCTGTAAAATTTTGAGGTAGTAGAAAATATACAAAAAAATTGTGTTAAACCTCAAAAGCTATTAGGAGCCTAAGTAATGCAGGACTTTTTAACACCACTGTAGTTTCCTTGTTCCACGAAATGAAACGTTTAGGGTTGCAGATATTGGGTTTGAGTGAAGTTAAATGGCCAGGTTCAGGTAAAGTTAAAACCATGAACAAAACTTTCTATTACTCGGTAATAACGATCCGGTTCATCGTAACGGGGTTGGAGTAATTTTAGAAGATAAATATAACCATGCCGTCACAAACTTTGTGCCATTTTCGGACCGATGTCTTCTTATTCAACTATCCGGAAAGCCAGTAAATATTAACATCATTCAAACTTATGCCCCTACTGAGCGACGTGGTATGCTGACGTAGAAAAACTAATAAAGATGACCAAAAACGAGACCTAACATTTATCGTCAGGTGACTTTAATGCTAAGTTAGGTAGAGGAAAAGTTTCTGGATTGATTGGAAACTTCAGACTTGGAGCAAGGTACGACAGGGGAGAGAGAATGACCGAATTCTGCCAACAACACAACATGGTAGTGACAAATACATGGTTTAAATTACACCCTCGCAGATTGTACACTTGGACTTCACCACAACACAATGAAAACAGAGTAATCCGTAACCAAATAGATTACATATTGGTCAACAAAAGATATCACAATGCAATCATCAATGCAAAAACATATCCTGGAACTGACATCAATTCCGATCATAATCCTGTTGTTGCAAAAGTTCGCGCAAGATGGAAACTAATAAAGAAACAAAAACCTCAACACCAACTATTAGACATCCAATTATTGAAAAACGACACCATACATCAGACAGTAAATAAAGAATTAAACAAAAATTTAGGAAATATCGACCACAATAGAATTAGCGAGTACGATGACATAAACGTTCTGTGGAAAACTATTAAAGAACAAATGAACAATGTAACGGAAAAACATCTAAAAGTAACACCTAGAAATAACAAACAGGAATGGATGACAGAAGAGATTTTACAATTAATGAACAAACGAAGAGAATCTAAAGGAAAAAATGACAAGGACGGAGAATACAAAAGACTAAATAGAATAATTCGAAAAAAAAATAACCGAAGCAAAAGAGAAATGGCTGGAAACAAAATGCGTTGAAATAGAAGAACTGCAACAAAGGCACGATTTTTTTAATTTACATAAAAAGGTAAAAGAGTTTACATCGACTACCAAGAGAACGACTTTTCACACCATGCTGAACACGGATGACAAACTGCTAGAATCAACGGAAGATAAACTGAAAGAATGGGAAAACTATATTAAAATTCTTTTTCACGACATACGAGAAGAACCAAGATTGGAAAATAACAACGAAGGGCCAACAATTCTGAAATCTGAAATCATAAATGCAATTAATCATCTCAAAACAAATAAAAGCCCAGGTCCAGACGGAATATACCCAGAAACGTTCAAATTAATCAGCGAAGAAAATATCGAATTATTTGTCCTTTTATTCAATCGCATTTATGATACAGGTAAAATACCCAAGATTGGCTGGAGTCAATATTCATCCCACTACCAAAAAAGCCAAACCCACAACACTGCAATGAGTTCCGTCTGATAAGCCTTATGAGTCATGCAGTAAAAGTCCTACTAAAAATCGTACATAATCGTATCTATAGAAAGTGCGAAACAATCATCGGAGACGATCAGTTTGGATTCAGAGCCGGCATGGGAACGAGAGAAGCCCTGTTCAGTTTACTAGTTCTCGCCCAAAAATGCTACGACCAACAGAAAGATATATTTATATGCTTTATAGACTTCGAAAAAGCATTTGATAGAGTAAGACACGACCTACTATTAGAACGTTTGCAAGAAGTCGGTTTAGATGGAAAAGACATCAAATTCTTAAAAAACTTGTACTGGAACCAAAAGCCAGAGTTAGGATCGAAGGTTCCACATCCGCAGAAGTAGAAATTAGGAGGGGAGTTAGACAGGATGTGTTCTGTCGCCTCTGCTGTTTAATCTTTACTCCGAGTTTCTATTTAAAGAAGCATTGGAGGATTCCAAGGATGGAGTCAAGGTGAATGGCGTAAATATCAACAGTATCAGATACGCCGATGATACAGTGTTAATTGCGGATTCCGACTCAGGTCTACAACGACTCATCGACAAGACCAACTCGACCTGTGAGCAATTTGGTATGAAAATAAACATTAAAAAAACCAAAGTGATGTCAATCCGAAAAAACCAAAACGTACCTCAACCTTGCACAATAAATGGGCACATCTTAGAACAGGTCAATAGATTTAAGTACCTGGGATGTTGGATCGATAGCAGCCTAAATCCTGATCAAGAAATAAGATCGAGAATAGAACAGGCTAGAAAATCTTTCGAAAAAATAAAAAAACTGCTTTGTGATTCTCGAATAAAACTCGAAATTCGACTACGTTTATCAAAATGCTACGTCTGGTCGACTCTTCTATATGCAGTTGAAACGTGGACCCTTAAAACATCAACCGTAAATAAATTGGAGGCCTTTGAAATGTGGATCTACCGGAGAATACTCAAAATTTCATGGACATCGCATACCTCAAACGAAGAAGTGCTGCATAGAATAGGCAAGGAAAGAGAACTTTTTAACACAGTAAAAGTAAGAAAAACATCATACCTAGGCCACATACTGAGAAATAATAAGTACCAATATGCCCAACTTATAGTGAAAGGAAAAATCGAGGGAAAGAGAGGCCTAGGAAGGAAAAGACTATCATGGCTCAGAAACATCCGACAATGGACAGGGCTAAATTTTGAACAGCTAATAAGAACAGCTGAAGATAGAGAAGAGTTTAAAGTTGTAGTAGCCAACCTCCATTGAGGAGAGGGCACTTTAAGAAGAAGAAGTTTCCTTGTGAATTGTAAATATAAGAGGTTACTTGTTAATTGTTTTCATATATTTATAATTAGTGATAATATTTTTTGGTTATATTTTTATTGATTATTAAATTTCTAAGGCGTTTAAGACATAGGCATTCATTAGAAATATATAATATATAAAATATATTATAAGCAAGAGAAAATAAGGGAAAAATGGAGAACGTTAAATTGGAAAACCAAATTTAACGGTATATTCCGGCCTATCTTTTCGACACTCTCCTATATAAATAGCATATTTTGCGGCGATTACGCTTTGGCCATTCGTTAATAATTGCCCGATAAAATATCCCATAAAGCCCCATTAGACACTATCGATTGCCTTAATATATATCTTTCTACATTTGGGATTTTACGCGCTCTAAATATATTTTACACCTCAATTTTCTCAAAAGCTTCTAAATTTGAGTCAAATTGAGTCGTTTCAACCTTAATAATGCGCGTTTCGATAATATGACATACGTTTAAAAGAAAATATAGTCCAGTGTACCACGGTAAAACATGGTATAACCTACAATTTCCATAAACACACATCGATTTTAATGAAATTTTGGAATGATTCTCTATTTATCCTATTCCGATATGCGTTTATTTTTCTGAGGGGTAAAAACTACCTTTTATTGCAAAACATCGATAAAATTATAACTTTAAGCATTTAATTAGTTGAACATTTAAACATTTATAGGGGTATATTTATAGGTTACATGATAATAAAGATAATATTTATGGTTTGTGAACCCTTTTTTGTTTTATTTTATTTCCAATTCCCTATAAAGCTTTTCCTGTTGATTAAAACTAAAAAAAAATAATGTAGTGAATTTTTCACAAGTTATCTACATTAAATTTGTCAGTTCGTTAAAAAACTATCCTAGTGTTTAGACGCATTTCAAGTTTTGCTTGAAAATTTAGATATTCAAGCGATTATTTCTACTGTTCTGAAAGTGTAATAGTGAATGGTGATAAAATCAAAAGCCGCCTATTAGTAGCGTGTTGGTCTTTATCGAGTAGGGTAAAGGAAGGAGAGATGGACCACCTTTTAGAAATCTGAAGGCTCTTTCTTTATTAAATAAACATCAGAATAGGAAAAAATTGTATAACATAACTTAACATTGGTATTTGTTTTGGTATAAGTAAAAACTAGAAATTATAATTCTTAAACCTAAAACAAATACAGAGTGGCCCAAAAGTCTGGAAACGGCTAATTATCTCGTAAATTACCAGACATAATTATACAAAATTTGGGGTATACCTATTTTGGGATACGGAGATTCCATATTTATTATTTCCAATGTTGCCAGATTTGCCGTTTCTCTTATATTATTAGTAACTTAGCCGTTTCCCGACTTTTGGGTCACTCTGTATAATGCACTGGCACGTCATTGGTCCATCTCTCCTCAACTGTGGAGGTGAGATGGGCCACTAGGAGTAGGAGAGATATCACTCATGTTTTCATCACCACTAGTGTCGTTTAGAGTAACATATTCAGATAGTGACAATTTGCTTGGCTTTCTCTTACGTTTTTTTTTTTATATGTTTTGAGCTTCTTTTCTTCTTGAGCTTCGAGCGTTACCTCATCAAGAGCCTTTCCGGAAGTTATATATTCATCAGTAATTGATAACTTGTTTGGGCTACCGTGCAAGGATATTTTACCACTGATTTCAGAGGGACCTGGTTGAGGAGATTCTGATCTAACTGGAAAATTTATTGTTTCTTTTTATGATAAGGTGTGTTCCAAAAATGCATATTCTGGGATTATTAATGGATTAAACGGATAAATTCCAGTGGATTTAAATGCAGAAGCCAACTGTCCATTGAAACTATCATAGAACGTGCTCGAAAAAATAAGAAAGTGTACTCCCCCGTGAATGGGTTATTTAAATACAAATGTCAAGGCTAAAACCTCGTCTCTACATTGTTAACCATTTCACATACTTAATTTTCTATAAAAACTGGAAGCATTTAAGATGTGACTATATTGGAGATTACTTAAGATCCCGTAGAATGACTGAGTCACAAACGAGAAGGTCCTCAGAAGAATGAATATAAGCCGAGAGGTACTGACCACCATCAAATCTGAAAGTTACAATTCTTCAGATATATTATGCGAAATGAATCCAGATATGCTCTCAGTTAAGCGATTTTGCAAGAAATTTTTTTTTTTTTTTAATTAAACTCTAACAGAATCTTATGACTCTTGCTATCTGATCATTCACTATGATCAATAAGCAAATTAGTTCTATATATAAATATTACAAGAAACTTATCTAAGGTTATATTCAGCAATATTGCTTAGGCTCTAATACATTATAGTACTACTAGCTAACGTGTACACTTTAGCCGCACTTTACTCTGCTTTTTCACTTTCACTCACTTATAGCACTAAATCAAACGGCTTCGTTCTCTTTAGTCTTCTTATCTGGTTTGCGTTGTCTAGGAGTTTGATGGCCTCGACGTTCACGTGGTTGGAGAGCCTTTGTTCATGACTCTCGGCAAACTTACTTATTGTCTGGATAACTGTATCCATCTGGAGGTCTCGATGAAGATCACAGTTTCTAAAGTACCATGGAGCGTTAACGATGTTCCTTAATACTTTATTCTGATATCGTTGTATATGTTGGATGTTGCAAGAAAAAATATTGAAAAAATGAGGTCCAGGAATAAAAAGAACATCTTGGTTACACAACCTCAGAATCTGATTCAATATAACATCTGTGCAGCTTTTTCGTGCTGCTGCAGATAAGATAAGATTGCCATGATGATCGCCAACACTCTTAACGGATAGGCACATTAAAAAGAAAAAGATATACATAGATAGGCCTCTCCTCATGTCCTCTTTGTAAGGTTTAATCCAAGTAGCGACACTATATATTTTCGGTATTATAAAATCAAAATAGTTAACAAATTAAACAAGCTCGACTGACGATGCTTATGTTTTTCTTACTACTTATGAGAAAGCAAAAAGACAATTCTATTCATACCCCACGCAATAAACTATTAAAACACTTTTTATTAATGGGATTATAATCGGTTACTATTCTCCTTTTCAGATGCTTCTTTCAGTGCGTCACAGTTTTTCAATTTCTTTCTAACGCATTAAGTTGGATGTGTTGAAAAAAGCGGCTGTTCCATGATTAAAACACGAAAATATTACAGCGTTGCATACATAACCAGTCTATTCTTAACCTACGTTTGATTCGTTGATATTTGAAATGCGCGCTTTCTCTAGCCAATCAGTTACGCGAGTCACGAACATTGGATGTAAAACTTCATTCATTTGGCCATCCTTTCGAAGTGTCGAAGAGTGAAGTGATCTTGTCGGTTCAGGTCAGTATTTGACATTATTTCATAGCGTTGTTATGCATTATTTGTGTTTATATTTTTATTTTGTTTTGGTTTTCATTAAAATATTTTTAAAATGACAAGATTTACGGAAAAGGAAGTTCTGATACTTAAAGTACTTAAATATTTTCAATTAGAAAAAGAAGCTGGGCAAACTTTATTACCAATTTCTGCTGTTCGTGAAGTAAGTTTAAAGTTACACTGAAAATAAAATTGTTTTATTTTTACCTACTGTTTATTTCAGCGTGTTGCTGAGGCGTTAGGAATTTATTTGCCAACAGTAAGACGATTGGCAAATGAAGGTGTCCAAAAAGATTCTGATTATTCAATCACAATGAGCCAATCAGTAGCCACGAGTCGTAAACCGACATTATTAATAAATAAATACGAACATGCCATCAGAATGTATGTATACAGAATGTTTAGTAAAGGTAAGAGCATTACAACAGTTTAGTTAAAATATTTTACCATATTTCTGATAGAAAGGCAGGAGTAACTAATTTCCATAGACATTTCTTTTAATAAATTGTTACTGACAACTAGTTACATATACAAAATATATAGAAATGAAAAGTGATTATAAAAAGAATACTACTGAATAAAGCTCGGATTATAGGCAAAATGCCTTTTTTTGCCTATTTTGCCTATTATAAGTGTTTTTTGCACTTTTTGCCTTTTTTCGTAAATTCCGCCTATTTGTGCCTTTTTTAAAATTTCATGGTACTACCCATGATATTATTCTATTACTAAACCATTCTATAATAAAATTTTGGGTCAATAATAAAATATCAATGGTTTGTTTATATAATAGATTTCTAGGAAAATGTACCTGATCGAGACTTGAGGGTTAACTATTTGGAAATCCCTAAGCTTTATTAGTTTATTATCAGTTGTACAGTCGGTTACTGTATCAGAGTTTACTCACAAATTAGCAAATTGCTATATCCTAGTTTAGTTTTGTTGCGTATACCGAAAAGCAAAGAACACGTTTTAAAACGTTCAAGACAGTTGTGTGAAAAGATGACATCTAAATTAAGGCTATGGATCGCACCTTATTCGGAACTTTCTCTAGAAGGAGATGGAGCATTTTGTAAACCATGCGGCAAATCGGTAAGTTTTATTTTTTTTTTCTTTTTTTCTCGTCCCACAACATAACTAAATTCTAAAGCGGTTTTAGAATTCTAATTATTTTTTTTTAATTCTCAGATTTCAAGTAGAAAAAAGTACTTTATTGACCAGCATTGTGGAACCCCACTTCATAAACGTAATTTGGAAAAATTAAATTCCTCTAAGTTAGCCCAAACATCTCTGCGGGATAGTTTAAGCAGTTCAAAAAAAAAGGAGGAAGACGCATTTAAATTTGATTTATGCCAGATGATGATTGCATCCAACATTCCTCTATATAAAGTTAATAACCCTAGTTTTAAACGCTTTTTTGAAAAATATCTTAATAAATCCTTACCGGACGAGAGTACATTGAGAAAACATACTGTGGAAAAATGTTATGTGGAATGTATTTCAAAAATTAAGCACGAGTTGGAGGGCAATTTTTTGTATATTATCGTGGATGAAACGACAGATGTATGCGGCAGGTATATAGCTAATTTAATGATTGGAATTTTGAACGAAAACTTTGCGAGAAAACCTTATTTAGTTGCCGTTAAAGAATTGGAAAAAACAAACAATTTAACAATAAGTCGATTTATACAAGATAGTTTAACAAACCTCTTTTTACCCAACGCTATACCAGTGAATAAAATAGTTTTAATGCTTTCAGATGCTGCGGCATATATGTTAAAAGCTGCTGTTAATTTAAAAATTTTTTATCCTAATTTAATTCATTGCACTTGTGTAGCCCACGGGGTAAATAGAATTGCTGAAGAAATAAGAAATCTGTTTCCGTTGGTAAATAATTTTATAAATTTTATGAAAAAAGTTTTTGTAAAGGCTCCGTTGAGGGTGCAAATATATAAAGAAAGACTTCCCGGTGTCCCTTTGCCACCTAAACCAGTAATTACAAGGTGGGGAACCTGGCTCGAAGCAGTCTTTTTTTACTTTGAACACTGCAATGAAATAGAATTAGTTATGTCAGAATTTGATGATGATATTTCCGAAGCCATTCGAGAAGCAAAAAAAATATTAAAAAATCCCAAATTGAAACAGGAACTCGGTTATATCAATGACAATTATAAATTAATAGTTACCACAATTACCTTATTAGAAAAACAAGAGATAAATTTATGTGAGTCAGTAAAATTAATAGATAATTTAAAGACGAAAATTAAATCGGCACCTGGAAGTAACGGTCAATTAATTTTTAAAAAAATGAAATATGTTTTCGACAAGAATGAAGGTTTTTCGTTTTTATCTAATGTTGCTAAAGTTTTGAATGGGACATTTTCCGAGGAATTTCAAATTATGCCAGATTTATTATCCGCTCTGAAATATGCTCCAATTACATCTGTCGATGTCGAACGTTCGTTTTCAATGTACAAATTAATTTTAAGTGATCGAAGACATAGTTTTAAGACCGAAAATATTGAAAAACATTTAGTTGTTTCTATTAATGATAAAATTTTAAGTGGTTACAATGTTTAATTATTAATTAACAGTTATTTAGTTACTAGTTTATTTATACTAATGTTATGATTATGATGTGTAAATATACTTGCCTTAAGTTAATATTACGTTAATTTACTTTGTACAATAAATAATAAGTTATATTCCTTTATTGCCTATATTTTGCCTAAATGTTAATATTCCTGCCTTTTTTAATAAAAATCTTTGCCTATATAGGCGCCTTTTTTTTCAATTTTTGTTGCCTATAAATCCGAGCTTTACTGAATTAAATACCAAGTATTTAAATAAAGATTTAGAGTCCTCTTTGCCTTTTTTGCTGGAGTATATGCATTTACCTTGTGCAGTTTGGTAAAATATATAGATGTATTTTTATAACTCTTATACTTTGGATTATTTAAATATGGTTATTACGATTTCTGAAAGGGGTACTGTTGCATATAGCATTTAAATAGACAAATTCCTAATATCAAAACTAACGTGTTACTTTACATTCTTAATATTTTTCCTAGAAGAATCACTATAGTGTCTTTAAACTTTGATCGTTTTAGGTGAGCATGTGACTCTTCATACCCTGACGCAAAAACTAGAGGAAGTGGATGGGATTAACATTTCTCTTGCTGCACTTAGCAGAGTTTTAAAGGAATTAAAATTTAGATGGGTAAATTGTAGTGTTGCTAACAGAAAATATTTAATGGAACAACCACATGTGACTTTAAAATGACTTCAGTTCTTAAAAGTCTATAAGGACAATGAAAGCAATGTACACCCTTTAAAACCAGTTTTCTTGGATGAGACCTGGATATTCAGCAAAGGAGGATTCCGCAAGAGCTAGCAAGATGGCAGTGTTAATTAGGCATCAGTGAATAACTTGTTTTTATGATTTGGATTATATCCTATTTTTGTAATTAATTTATAAATTACTATAAATATTTGAAACGTATTTTTATTTATAGATTTAATAAACAATATTGTTTACTATTATTTAATCCACCTTGCAATAAAAGTAAGTACGGTTCTGGAATCTGTCTGAATTCTTAATAATTACATGAAATAACACTCGACACATTCAATACAGTCTATGACGTCACAATTAATGATCACACTGAAAAAAGGCTCTGAGAAGGACTATACTACATCAATACCAAGAATATTAGCTAGTATCTATATGTACTATCAGTAATATTGAACGGTTACTTAACAATCTTTTATAAATCCAATCATGTTACTTTTGCTAACTGCAAAATTAGTACTAATTGCTATTACCATTTGACTGTTTACGAAAGCTTTATTAATTAAGGTCTGAGTTGCAATATGCTTATCAAATACATAATTTTGTTGGCAAAATCAGCTTTGTAAAGGGTTGAAGACATCGTTTGTTTGCACGCATCAGGTTAGACGGAGATTTAAAATTTTTCCCATTATTTTACACATGTAGCATATGAAAGAATATTTGAATCGTTATTTTCGCTTAAACCTTGTCTTCTATTATATCCAACACGTTACTTGTAAGAAAACGTGTACGCAAAAGTTATATTTTAATAATATTTTGCTCTTCTTGCAAGATATTTTCCGTCTAATGCTTCAAAAAGTTAATATTATTTTCTCCAGTGGAGGCATTACATTTTTTCAGAAGAAAACTTTTTTCCACTTTAATATCGCTCGCAATTTCATATATTTATTCCTTAATATATATTGGTAATACTTATAAGCAGTGAGTAATGGGCCATCGTGTCGAGGATTTATATGTTTTGGGTCGTTCTATAAAATAAAACCCACGTAAGGGATTGCGAAAATGATTTCACGTGTATTTTCTTTCTCCAATTTAAAAAGAAATATACATGTATAAAATACATATATGAAAACGAAAGTTCATATTTTTTTGACCATACCGTCGCCTCAAAGCAACAGAAGGATATGGAAAAAATGACTTTTATAATATTCATGTCAAATGATTCGAAATAAACCCTTCTGTTGAGTGTAACACTAGGATAAATAAAAAGTGATATACTTTTTTCATAATATTACATATCCTTGTGTAGCTTAATTCTTTTAGCCCAAATTTTATAATGCAACACTAAGACAACATACATATCATACCATTATATTTTGTCGTTTACCCATTTTGGTCATCAATATTAATGCAACACTAAGTTATCTTACGCACATATCCTACTGTTGCCATGTACTTATTGCTGCGTTGCGATTATGTCTTTGTTTATACTATCCAGCTTGCGGTCACAATTTTATCTTCAGTAATCTTAAACAATAGTTATATTACATTGATGTTAAAAGGTGTATGTTAAAGAGTAAAAATAAATAATTCGGCCAATTTAAATTGTACAAATTATGAGGATATAGGAGTCAGTATTTAGTGTATTTAGCGAACAAAAATAACACTGATTCTGAGTTGTTATCTGGAATTACCCCCTCTGTGGCTCAGTGGTAAGAGCGCCTGCCTTTAAACCTAAAGGTCGTGAGTTCGAATCCCACCTGGGTGGAAATTTTCGTTTATTAAAAAAATTAATAAATGAAAATAATTTCTATCCTTGTGTGATCGGTACACACCGGAGGACCGCAGACGTTCGGATACAATTAGCGTCTCTTAGCAAAGACAATGACGTCGACTTTGCTAAGTATCAAGACAATTACTCTACACACACAAACACACACACACACACACTACATTAATAAACTTATCTTGATTGAGACTGGCTGAATGACAATTGTCCAAGCCAAACACACAAAAAAAAAAAAAAAATAAGTTATCTGGAATTTATCAAGGACAGGAAAAAGGTAAGTTAAATTCATGATAAATTCCCCTTTAGAAATTTTGGGCTGATTTAAGAAAAGGCAATAAATTTCTACTTTAACAACTTTTAGTATCCACTATTACCATTACTGATTCTGATGATTTTATTTTGTTTATCTTTTGTCAAATTTTTAAATTTTTGGAAAATAAGTGTGTTCATGTTATTATTTATGTAATAACATATTAAAACAAACAAATTGTTTTGTTTTTTATATTCAAATATTTAAAATTTTAAACAAAACTTTAGTGCAAGGGAGAGCGCCAAAAGTGGCGTGGCAAGTGGCAAGTAGCAAGTAGCACGCGTCTAGCATGTTACTTAAAATGTAACCAATGGAAACGAATGATTCAGCGCACACCAAAATGACAGTGACGTCATTCATTCTAATCTTTCGTTTTCATTGGTTACATTTTAATTAAGATGCTAGACGCGTGCTACTTGCTACTTGCCACTTGCCACGCCAGTTTGGTGGGCGCTTTCACCAATATAAGTTTATATAACAGAAATTTACGGATATCGTTAAAAAACAGATTATCTTTGAGGGCAACAGTAGAACAACTAACTTTTTTTTAAATTATTTTTCACTTTTTTTTATTAATTATTATAAATTGTTATTTGACACATGTAAAGTGATACTCAAACACAATTCCACGTAAATCCATTCAAATATAAAAACGTTATTAATTACTGATGTTTCTTTAATTAAAAAAAAGCAAAATAATCATAAATACAAGGAGTATTTATTCATTGGGTTTGATTAAAAGAAAATGCGATTAAAAGAAGGAGAATAAAAATTGCTTGCATTCAAGATGGAACCGGTAGAGAGCAAAATAATAAAGATGAGGACACAACTTGTGTTATGTGTAAATATAGCTATAAGGGATGGCTTTGGTAGAATTGCTAATATTAGGAATGGACTAAGTACAAAGGATAAAATAGAAGTGGTACTACTTGATTCCAAAATAAAAGAGCTTTCTCTCTTTGTCAACCAATTTCCATCCACTTCTGAATGTAGGTCCCTTCCAATTGCTTATATCTTTCTCTATATTGCGCCAATCTAATCCACTGTTTGCTTGCCACTGCTCTTGTGTCATCTACCTATCTTTTTTGAGGGCTTTCCATGCTTCTTGTTGTCGTCCTTGGTCTCCATTCTAGAATTCTCCATGTCCACCTATTGTCATTATATCGGGCTACGTGACCTGCCCAATGCCATTTTATTTTTGTAATTTCTTCTACAATATCTCTTATCTTCGTTCTACGTCTTTTCTCGATGTTTCTGATCTTGTGTCTCAGTGATATTTCAAGCATAATTAATTCCATTGCTTTCTTCGTTGTTTCTAATTTTTTAGAATTTTTGGTAAGGGCTACTGTCTCCAAGCCGTAGGTACAAACTGGTAGTATGTATGTGTTATATACCTTTTTCTTTAAGTTTACAGGAATGGAGGTGTTTTTCAAGATATATGATAGTTTGTCGAAAGCTCCCAATGCCAGTTGTGTTCTTCTTTTAATTTCAGCATCTTGATTTGGTTTTCCTAGTTTAATGACATGACCTAGATATACATATTGTTCAACATTTTCTATGGTATGATTTTGTATTGTTATATTTGTCTTTATGGAAATAGACGAACGCCATATGAATTGGAACATTATACTCGGTGCATTTTTCTATTAGTGTTCTTACGATGTGCAAGTGGTCTATGATACTAAAATGTTTTCTGAATCCAGCCTACTCAATAGGTTAATAGAAATCGAGCTTATGTGTTAGGCAGTTGGTTATGATTTTAATTAGTAATTTATACAGATGTGATAGCAAGGATATTGATAGGATATTCTCGATATTTGCTTTGTCTCCTTTCTTAAATAGTAGAATGACTTCAAACTTGTACCATTTTTAAGGAATCTTTTCTTTATCAATTACTTTATTAAATAAAATATTTAATACCTGTTCCATTTTTCTGCCACCAATTTTTAACATTTCAACTGTAATTTTATCCTCTCCCGGACATTTAAACCTGTGATAATTAGTGTTCGTTCAGTGCGTCGTTGTTTTGGTTGTGTATTTACTGAGTATAATTTAATGTAGAATTTGTTAATGACCTCGCTTATTTCCTTTCTATCTCGGATGGTGACGTTTTTTTCATGTTTTATTTCTATGATTTTTGCTATGCCGCTTAAGTTTTTTGCTTTCAGTACTTTTGTTTAAACTTTTGAAGCTGTTCGAAGTTCGATCTGTTCTGTTTTGTCTTTCTTGGAGTAGTTTGGCTGTCGTTTTGGACTTAATCCGTGACTCTGGATAAGAGACCCTAAGCAGGTACTAGTTTTCCGGGTCAGGAAACCCCTGAAATCTGCGGAGGGCAAGGATTGAGTAGTTTTCCCTGTTAGAACTATCCAGATGAGTTTCTATCTGCTACCCACGATAAGAAAGAAATAAGAGAGCATTGGTTAAGATAGTTCATAAATGTTCAACGTCAAGTCAATAATCAAACAATACGAAGAATCGCTGATCTGCTAGTTCTTGGAAGAAGTAAGAGAGACACACCCAAAAACAACTGGAAGAGACGCTTAGGCAGAACGTGTTTTAAAAGAGGATTAATATTGGTGTGACCTAAGACAAAAAATGTAATTAGGATAGCCGATCCTGCAAAGGGAAAACGAAAAAGATACTAATGAGAATAAAAAATAAGGTAAATATTTAAAGAAAACATTTAATTTAAGTTATGGAATATTGTAACTGTAAAGCAAAATTTTTCATAAAAGTTTCTGTATAAAAATCAAAATGTGTAAAACGCTTATATAACATTAACATCTAGATTAAATGCTGCTATAAATGCTAAATGACCCTCGGTAACTGAAGTTTTCTTTAAGACGTACACTTTAAAGGAAACGATAAAATTTATTCACTTTTTATTCGGAAAACGGCGACCAATCCTTAAGTAAAGCAGACATATTAACCCAGGGTTGATGTGAAAAGGGTATAAATTAAAGCAAAATCCTGGCGAAGACTGATGAATCAGGAATTCACTTAAAGCCGTCAGTATAAATCGAAGTTACGAAGTAACTGTGGATTCACACAATTTGTCCTGCTGTCGGAGAATACCGAAATTGTCACACCGAAAGTTATTTATTACCATTCGAATAACTTTTTGAGTACGGTTTTTACAAATTTTTGCCTGTCGATAACGTTTACATTATCTTTTGAGTTATTTTTGCAGTATCACAATAGAATAATAATCTTTTTTCATTATTCCCTCGTTTTTACTTTTTTTTGTAGATTAGGGAAAGCAACTCAGAGTTTCCATTTGTTTTAATTTTATGCAAATGCCAGAAAGTTTCATTTAGCTCTAAAAAGTCATATAAGAAACTGTAAAGAGAAAATTTAAAGAGATTTTATTAAACAAAACGAACGAGAAGAGTTCGAAACATAAAAAGTAAAGCTAATGCGTATGTTATACCAGGTGCGTATAAATGAAATAATTCGTTTTTGCTTTTAATCTTATATATTTTTTGTAGAATGTTTTCTGTCTATAATTATCGATGCATGACCTTTATTGCAGTTTAGGCCATGGTTCTTTACCCGGCGAGATAATTTTGTAGAAAGTCAGTTTGTTATTAGATCTTTAATTTTATTATCATATTGAATTTTATCCATTTTCACAGTTGCATTCCTCTTGTCTAGATTTTTACCAACCTCGGGAACAAGCTGGTTTCCGCCCTAATTACGCACAAACGATCACCTGCAGTGCCTAAAAACCCTAATGAGAAAAAACTAACGAATATAACCGTCACTTGGCATTGATATTTTGTTAAAAAGGCGTTTGATACAGTGGAACTACCGTCCATCTTAAGAGCACTACAAGATTGCAGGATCGACCACAGATATTGTAATATAATTAAAAATATATATGAAAATGCCACAACAACCATAAGTCTATATTCTGCAACTAATAAAATAAAGATACAAAGGGGAGTCAGGCAAGGTGATACCATGTCACCAAAGCTGTTCATTACCGTTCTTGAGTATGCATTTAAAAAACTAACATGGCAACAGAAAGGAATATCCATCGATGGAGAAAGATTAAACCATCTACGTTTTGCGGACGATATCGTGCTTCTGTCAGATAATCTGGGAGAGATCAAAGACATGCTCCAAGAACTGAATGACATACTACAAGAAACTGGGCTGGAGATAAATTTCGAGAAAACCAAAATGATGACCAATATGGTTCCCAGCGAAGAGATACAGATCAATAACAACAAGGTAGAATTAATCGATAAATACACATACTTGGGTCATGAAATTAGAATAACCAGAGACAACCAAACCTGCGAGCTAAATAGACGAATCACGTTGGGATGGGCGGCATATGGACGGATGAGAGACATTTTTAAAACAAATATCCCAATTCACCTGAAAAGGAAGGCATTTAACCAATGCATCTTACCAGTCTTGACCTACGGAGCAGAGACCTTAACTTTAACGAAAGCTACTGCCGAAAAACTGAGGGTAACACAAAGGCGAATGGAGAGATCAATGCTGGGCCTGACCTTGAAAGATCGCGTAAGAAATGAGGAGATACGCCGACGAACTGGCGTAGACGATATTATACTGCGAATCAATAAACAAAAGTGGAGGTGGGCTGGACATGTTGCTAGAATGGAAGACGGAAGATGGACGAAGAGATTATTGGAGTGGATACCAAGAGCCGACAAGCGAAGTCGAGGCAGACCACCCACCCGATGGACCGACGACCTAAGGAGAATAGAAACAAACTGGATTGCAGCAGCTAGAGATAGAGAGAGCTGGAGACGTTTTGGAGGAGGCCTATATCCAACAATGGAATGTAAAAATTCGGTTGGATGATGATGATGATGATGATTCCTTTTGTCTGCTGATTCAATATGAACACAAAATTAACGATTTAATAACAAACAGGCATTATTGGATGTATTAGATTTATATATTGTGTGTAACAATAAAACACTGAAAATTTTGTTTTCCAACTTCCACAAAATTTATTTTAAACTTTTATCACTACAGCTATTTTGGCTGATTGCCTTTCTCAAGTGATCTATTTTTGGCATGCGTTTACACTTTATAGTCTCTAATGAATAGGTTGAGGAGGGGAGAACTGTTTGTCTCAAGTTGGTCATTCAGAATTATATCTGTGTTTTTAATTTGTTGATTTCCATAGATTCTAACAAGAATATCTTAAGCCCTTTATTTTGAATGTGAAGAATTTTAAATTTCGTCATTAAAAGAACTGATTGTAATCTAGAAGGTGAAGTGCGTATGTAGAATCTGTTTTTCTATTATTGAAAGCCATTTTATGTTCTGCTATTCGTTTATTAAAGTTTGTACCAGTTTGACCGATGTAAGTTTTTGGGCAGTAGCCACATTTAAGTTTATACATACCACTGCGTAAGTGTTTTATATAGTGTAATATATAATTTTATTTATTCGAAATTCTGAATGAATATTGGTGGAGGTTTTCTGGATATGACATTTTTATTTTCTTCTTGTATACATACGCATACATACGCCAACGACAAATAGGCTGTAGCTATTTGTCGTTGGCGTATGTTTTCTGCAAAAAATAAATCTTGAATAATAGTATGCTTTTTAATTCCATTTGGAGGGCTATCTTCTAATCGCTCACGCTTTTTATTTGGAATTAACGTCCAACCTGTATCATCATAATGCTGACGAGTTTGTTCAGTGGCTTTTGTTTGTCGTGCTAGTGTTTGTGTTGTTAACAAATTATTCTTCTTCTTTAAGTTCCATCTTCTATCGAAGGTTGGAAATCATCATGGCTATGCGGACTCTGTTGACTGCCGCTCTAAAAAGTTCTGCACTACTGCATTCAAACCATTCCCTTAAGTTCTTAAGCCAGGATATTCTTCGTCTTCCCACATTTCGCTTTCCTCGGATTTTGCCCTGCATAATAAGTTGTAATAATGCGTATTTTTGCCCTCTCATCACATGTCCCAAGTACTCAAGTTTTCGTCTTTTAATAGTTAATATTATTTCCGCCTCATTTCCTATCCTTCTAGTTACTTCCATGTTTGACATTCTTTGAATCCATGATATTCGTAGGATTCTTCTGTAACACCAAAATTCAAAGGCGGCCAGCTTATTCAGATGAACTTGTTTTAGTGTCCAAGCTTCCAGACCATAAAGAAGAGTAGAGAACACGTAACATCGAAGCATTCTCAGGCGTAGTTCTAACCTTATATCCCGACAACAAAGAAACTTTTTAAGTTTAATAAATGATGTACGTGCTATTTCAATACGTGTCTTAATTTCTTTGGTTTGGTCTACATCTGATGTTATCCATGTTCCTAATATTTATAGTTATTAACATCTCAATTGCAGTATCTTCAATAGTCAATTGATATTTGCATGTGCAGATTTAGTCATGATCATGCATTTAGTTTTCTTTAAATTTATCTTCAGTCCGTACTCATGACAGCGTTCATTAAGGCGTTGCATTAGTTCTGTAAATCATTGTTGTTATCCGTAATTATTACTGTATCGTCTGCAAAACGTAAGTTATTCAAAACTTCTCCATTGATAGATATACCTTCTATTGAGTCTGAGAGCGCTTCTTGAAATACCGCTTCACTGTAGACATTGAAAAGTAGTGGGGACAGCACGCAACCCTGGCGGACTCCTCTCTGTATTTTGATATTTTCGGTGTACTGGCTGTCAACTCTTACCTTGGCAGTTTGATTCCAATATAAATTAGATATAATTTTCAGATCACGACTGTCAATATTTTTGCTTTTTAATATATCTACAAGCTTTTTATGTTGAACTTTATCAAATGCCTTTTCAAAGTCTACAAAACATAAGTACATATCCTGATTCATGTCCATGCATCTCTGAGCCAGCACATTCAAGCCGAACAAAGCATCTCTTGTACTCATACCATTTCTAAAGCCAAATTGTGTGTCACTAATCTCATATTCAAGAGTTTTAACAATTCTGCTGTGAATTATTTTCAAAAATGTTTTAAGTGTGTGACTCATTAAAGCTATTGTTCTGTGGTCTGAGCAAGTTGTTGAACTTGGTTTTTTGGGAATTGCTACAAAGGTTGATTGCAGCCATTGTCTGGGGATTGTGGCAGTCTGATATATTAGATTAAAGAGTTCAACCATTACATCAATAACATCTTCATCGATGAGTTTTAATAATTCGATGGGCACATCATCTGGTCCAGTAGCTTTACCCTCTTTTGTGTTTTTGATGGCATAGATGACTTCTTCTCTTAATATTGGTGGTCCAGTATCCTCGGTGATTTCTAATGACAGTTCTTCTCTTTCATCATTAAATAGTTGTTGAATGTAATTGGTCCAGTGACATAATCTCTCCTTCATATCAGTAATAATATCCCTTTATCATTTTTAAGGATATTCGTTTTTGTACGCTTTTCTAGAACCTGTCATTTCTTTGATTTTTTTGTGTAAATTAAAGCTATCGTACTTTTTATCCAGATCTTCTATTTCCTTGCATCTGTCGGAGAGCCACCTCTCTTTTGCCTCTCGAATTTTCTTTCTGATGTTTCTCTGAATTTCTTTGTATTTATTCAGGTCTTTTGCTTTATGTTTTCTTCGTTCTTCCATAAATTCAAGAATTTCTACTGTCATCCAAGGTTTGGTTTTTTCTTTAAGTGGTTTGAGGGTTTCTTTTCCAACTGACACAAAGGCATGTTGAATTTTTCCAAATTATTAAAGAAGATTAATTACACCTCATAACAATGAACCCATTTTTTGAATTCGTCTATGGGATTAGAGCTTAATACCGAAAAGACACAATACATGAATATAGGAGGCATCGGTCAAGACATGGAAACAGAAAGCGGATTAATTAAAAACGTTGATCAGTACGAATATCTCGGAGTTACACTAAGCGAAGACGGGAGAGACGACAAAGATATAACAAGAAAAATAGGAAAAGGAAAAAACATGATAAAAACACTACATCCGATCCTGTGGAATAAAACTTTAACTAAGAAAACAAAGAAAAATATATATCAGGCTATGATTCAGCCGGTGCTGACGTATGGGTCAGAAGTGTGGGTCTTTAACAATAATATGTCACAAAAACTCCTCTCAACGGAAATGATGTACTGGAGAAGATGTTCCGGGTTAACTTTGTTTGACCACATAAGAAATGAAAACATAAGAGAGAGAATGAAAGTAAAGAACACAATAATGGATACGATAGCCGAAAAACAATTAAAATGGTATGGACACCTGAGACGGATGAACGAAGAAAGGATACCACGAAAGGTTTGGAACTGGAGACCTACACAGAGAAATAAAAGGGGAAGGCCAAGAAAGAAATGGATATCCAATATTCATATAGAAATGGAAAATAGAGGTCTTCAAGAAGGAGACTGGGCCGATAAGAAATTATGGCGATTGGGATGCGAGAAGCGACAAAATTAAAGTTGCAAACACTCGCTAAATATATATATATATATAAATATATATATATATATAATATATATATATATATATAATATCTATAATATATATAATATATTATATATATATATATATAATATATATATATAATATATAACAATGAACCACCTAATTTTTATGGAGTACCGAAAGATCATAAAACGAATACACTACTTAGACCAATTTGTAGTATGATGAAATCTCGTTATGGTAAACTGTCAAGTTTTTTAAATAATATATAACCATTTTCAACCAAAAATGACACATTTATAAAAAATACACAACATTTTTTTAAAAAATTATCGAATGTTTAATTTATTTCAAATAATATTTTAGTAAGATTTGACATAAATAGTTTATTAACAAATGTGTCGTCAGATAATACTTTAAATATAATTAGAACCAAAATTAGAGATTCATGATACATTGGCAACTAGAACAAGACTAAATATATCAGCTATAATGTAATAATTGACATTATGTACTGATAATACCTATTTTCAACTAAATAATGAATTCTATAAACAAAATGTTGGTCTAGCAATGAGCTCTAGTTTATCTCCATTATTGGGCAGTATATTTATGGAAGATTTTAATAGTTATTTATTGTACAGGACGATAAAATTGTACTTTTTTTTCGAGAGCGTTTTTTAGCGTCGAGACGTCAGTAGAGACGCTAATTATGCTCGAGAAATAATGCGATTTTATCGTCGTGTGCAAGACAACATTTTTTTCTATAGCAAGACTTCAAGTTCAGGTGAAAAATAAAATTTCAAAGAAAATTGTAATTTTTAGCACAAAAGTCGCAATTGTGTTGCTCCGTTGCTAGGGATATGAATTACTTTGACAAATGTCAAACAAATGTTACAGAAAATCAATCCAGTACCTCGAATTAAATGTTTAAGCAAACAAGTACAAGTTGAGGTGCTCCAAAAATAGATATTTTTAATAATGTAATTGTAAAATTTCAGTTGTTTTTAATCCTAATGTGTTTGAATTTGTAAATTTTATTGAATAAAAAAAAGTTTAAAACATTTTATCCACTCTTGCTGTTAAAGTGTCACTTTATCTACCCTTGCGGTTAAAGTGATACTTTATCTACTCAAAACAGTAGATGATATATTCTCAATATGGTCACACTACCTTTCCTGCATGTTTCAATCTCTAAGAACTATACTGGATATGAGACTTAGGTCTATAGAAAACCAATACACATTAACATATATCTAAATTACAAATCAAATCACAGCATCAATATTAAAAAAGAAATTATTAAATCCCTATACGACAGAGCCAAAATTACTTGTTTTAATGAAAATTCGCTCTTAAAGGAGAAGCATTTATTAATATCAGTTTTATTTGATAAATGATCCTCTATCGTATATAAATAAAGAATTTCGAACAATCGACCGATTGGAACAGAACAACTTAAAACGAGAACCTACAGCATTCACAAGGAATAATACGAGGAAAATAATAAAACCATACATAAATAATTATCAGAAAACTAATAGATTCATTCAAAAGAAAAAACCTATTGAGATCTATTTTATCTAAAATTAAATCTAACAATGAACAAGAAAGAACAAAAAATTATATTTAAATACCTTGAAATACGATCATTTTTATTCAGGTAAAACATCAAGATCATTAAATGCTAGAATAAGTGAACATCAATCTTATATTAAAAATAGAGAATTTGATAGACCTTCAATATATAAACACGCTTGGGAAAATAAATATAAGGTTTCATGGAACGGTTCAAGTATAGTCCTAAAAGAAACAGATAATAAAAAGACAAAAATCAAAGCAACAATCTAATTGTGCTAAAATGAAAATCAGAATGCAGTAGTATCTGATTGCCCATATTAAAAGAGTAAGTAAATGAAAGGAAAATACCACTATTAGTAAGTCACTACCAATCAAGGATACATAAATTAGTTTTTTAAATAACATACATATAAAATCAGAGTTATACAGACTGCTGACTGTTGCAGTACAGACTGTATTGCATCAGTCAGTCGATCTTCATAACAGATAATTCACCACTTACCAACGAAATCAAGTGATGTTAAAAATAAATTTAATAAACTTCTACACTTAAACAATAATACAAATAAAAGACGCAAAATAAACAGTTCAATGCTCCAATGTATATATAAAATGTTTGGAAGTATTTTGAACTTCCTATTGTGCATGTATAAACTTTAGTTCTCTACAGATCCCAAGGATCGATTGCACTGGTTTTGAACTATGGACTAAGTAACCGGGAACGACAATACACCGACCAGCAGTCACTATCGATATCACCGCGAATACTTATTTTTATACTACGTCTTCGAAGTAATCCTAAACTCGTCCAGTACTCGTACCGCGAACGAAACGTGTCTATGACTCTAATAGAACCAAACCTAACCCAAAAAGGTGATCTCTGTAATATGGCTATTGAACCCATTTCAACAGGTGATTTTGCAAAGATTATGTAGAAGTAAATTATTGCTAAGGTTTCTGTATTTATGACTTATCGCACAAATGCGTGTTTATATGTGAGGTATAAAGTCGGTTCGCTATATTTACGCGGGTTTCGGATTAAAAATTTTATTGTAAGTACCCAGTTTTAATTACCTGCTCTTTGGGGAAATATCAACTGGTCAAATGAAATGAAAAATAATCCATAACTTTTTTTAATTAAATAATAATGGAAAATCTTTTATATAATTGACAGTATAATAAGGAGAATTACTTCATTAATGGAGTCTAATGTGGCTAATATAAACCTAATAATAATTTTATATTACACTTCACACAGAAAATATGGTCTATGTATATTTGTTCCATGGAGAGAATTTCTAATGAAAAATAAAAAAATTTAACTTGCCAACAAAAATGAAAATCAGTCATTATCATCAAAAATATCATAATCGTCATCATCATCACTGTCATCACCATTAATTGTTATTATGATTGGACTTATTTCGTTTATTTTATTTTCACGAGTCCACCAATCTTCTATTAGTTTCTCGCACTTGAATATACAGTTGCACCACACTTCTGGAGTTACAATTGAAAGTGCCTTTCGCCAAGTTTCCCGAACTGCGTCGTCGCTATAACCGTTAGGCCCAATATGGTTGTCATAATATTGTTTTGCTATTCCCCATATATATTCGATGGGATTAAACTGGCAATGATACGGTGGCAGACGTAAAACTTGATGACCGTAACTTTCAATAATCTGATCCACAACAAAGGTTTTTGGTTTTGCGTGGATATTTGCCAAGCGTAATAATTCTGATTTTAAAATATGTTGTGTAAATGGTATATGTTCCTTTGTCAACCATTCTTTAATTTTATTAACAGTCCAAGAATTCGTTGGACTTTTGTTTAATACTTCAGAATGGTAAGGTGCATTGTCTAAAATAATTACGCTGGGCTCACTTAAACCTGGGAGAAGTTTTTCATGTAACCATTTTACAAACATTTCTGTGTTCATATTATCGTGATAGTCACTTGATTTTGATTTAGATGAAAATATTAAATCAGCACCTTCTATAAAACCCGATTTCCCTCCTGCATGTAAAATTATGTGTCGCTTCCTTCTTCATCAGTATGTTTGATAGACTTTACGTTATCATCTTGCCATATTCTCTTGGTTGCACCCCTAGAAAATATCCATGTTTCGTCTAAATATATAAAATTTGCCCTTTCTTCTTTTAATTTAGAATATTTTCTTAGAAAGTTAATTCTTTTATGCACAACAGAACTTCTTTCACAAAGGGCTTTTCTGTTATCCTCCTTTTGAAATTTGAAACCCAAATTATGTATCACTTGCCATAGACTTGTTCTGCCAATTTCGTCAAATTTTCTATCTTTTAATTCCGAGACAAGTCCCCTCTGTGGCTCAGTGATAAGAGCGCCTACCTTTAAACCTAAAGGTCGTGAGTTCGAATCTCATCAGTATGCAATATGCAAGTATGCAATATCCTGTACAGACTTGTCAATATAAATTTCACGCTGAAAACGTTGTTTTTTACGTTATTAGGTTGGTTGTTACAACGATTGTTAGTGGCATGTGGTTTTGGCAAGCAGCACAGTTTGTTTACTAAAGTAGTATTGTATTTTTTTTCGAATTTTTAAAGTAAGAAATCGTATAATGGAGGTAAACGTTACTTCGGTAGCTAGTAAGAAAGCACGAAAAAGTATAGTATTACTACATAGTGGAAAAGAAGTCAGCAAAAAAAATTTAGATAAGTTGCATCAAAGGTTTTTGTGTATCTTTGTACAGACATGGATTTTACTTTTAGGTATAGTCCACATTCGCTTCCAATTTATCCGAAATCTGGACACCAAAGTGGTGCTTTTTCAATGTGCTCACTAAAAATGACGAAATAAAACTGCAACAACTGAAATAAAACGTTTCCACTCTAAATTTTGTGAGGCGAAGGAGAAAACCTTTCAAGATAATTTTCTGCTAAAATATTGCAAAACAATTCCCATACAGCGTAAACGCCCAAAAAATTCGCAACATGTTCCAAAACATTTCAAACACGATTTATATATTCTGACGAATGAAAACAAAATGTTGGCTGTGTGCAGAAAAAGCTTTCATGGATGTTTTGGGTATAACAAGGAGGCGAATTGATACAGTTACAATTCTATAAACTTCCTTCGCAAGGATCGATAGAAAGCTGGAAAAGTACACGTTGAAAAAATGCTGTTATGGCCAAACAAACGGTTATACCTGGATTCTTCTTTAGTATAAAATCGATGTGAAGATGCACTTAAAAAAAATAAAAACCTTCCAGTAAAAGAAAGCTATTTCAGTAAAATTTTTAATACACAATATAACCTTGGTTTAGTTCTCCTAGAACCGATGCATGTTCGACATGCTTACAATTAACTGAGAAAATAAAAGCATGTCATAATAAGACATGAAAGCATTATTCACTCAAAAATGTACATACATTAAGGTCAAAGCATTTTATATCCTTTTAAGAGAACAGGACGAAGGTGTAGAAACGTTTTCTTTTGACTGTCAGAAAAATCAAGTTTTGCCTAAAGTTTCCTAACTCATACCTATGTGTCTACAAGATAAAACCAGAAATATTGAAGTGGTATTCCCAGTGAGAAGATACTCTTTTATGCCCACGACCAGATTTTGGGAATATCGAAAATTGTTCATAAGGTTGGAGATGTAGTCGAAGTATATGACGGGAAAATGAAACAAGCAAACACATTAAAGCCCAGTACAATGACATTTTCTCAAAATGAAGAAGATTATTTTAACTAAAGCTAAAAGTTAGCTTGTAAGGATGATATTGGTGTGGGAAAATCCGCACACAATTGCTGAAAATCTGATTTTTCCAGCAGCTGTTGAAATGGTACCTATAATGTGTAGGGAAAGAGAGGCTGCAAAATTAAATACAATACCTCTGTCAAATAATACTATCCAAATAAGAATTAGTGATATGGCAGAAGATATTCAAACGCAAGTTGTGGAAAATCTTAATAAATGCACGTACTTCTCTTCAAATGGACAAATCCACAGATATATCTAACTGTGCCCAATTCATTACGTTTGTAAGATATGATACAAATAATGGCATTCAAAAAGATATTTTATTTTGTTCCCCATTGGAGACCAGTACCACTGGAAAATATTTACTCGACACTTTTGTGAAACGTACAAGTAAATATGATATTGCCTGGGGTTAATGTATTGCTATATGCACACATGGCGCTAAAGCTATGACAGGACATAAATCTGGTTTTGTCGTCAAATTACAAGAAATAATGCCTAATGCCAAATGGAGACATTGTTTTTTACATCGAGGAGCTCTTGCGTCCAAAGCTTTACCCCCTGAAATGGACTGTATTATGAAAACCATCATTAAAGTTGTAAATTTCATTAAAGGAAAAGCTTTGCAGACCCGTATTTTTAGAAAAATTTGCGAAGACATGGGTGCTTTATTTGAAAATCTTCTCTATCACACCAAAGTAAGGTGGCTTTCAAGGAGCAACGTCTTAAAAAGAGTATTTCACTTAAGAGCAGAGCTTTTAATGTATTTGAAAGATGAGAAGTCCCCATATGAAAATCAATTTTCGATCCTATTTGGCTTCTGAAACTAGGTTTCCTTGCTGATATTTTCAAGCAATTAAATATTTTGAACAGTAATTTACAAGGTCGCGACATTAATATAATTACAGCCACAGATAAAATTAAGGCGTTTCTAAGAAAAATCGATTTATGGTCGACCTCACTTGGCAAAAAACAACTCGATTCATTCCAGTGCCTTCAGGAAATTATGAAAAATGTATCCAATTACAGTGCTACAAATTTTGAACAAGTTTTTGCTGACATGCATGTTACTTTGCTCAATTTAAAACAACAGCTCTGAGATTATTCCGAAGAAATTCAAAACAGTTACGACAGTTGCAGATGGATACTAAATCCGTTTTTAGCCGATTTCTTTCAGCATGTTGAAATACCAATAAACATAAAAGAAAAATATATTGAAATATCAAGTGATGGAATGTTGAAGCTCCAATTTTTTCCCAGAACTCGGACCAATTTTGGACCGAAAAGATGCAGGAATACCCCCAGTTGGCGAGTGAAGCTGTAAAATGTTTGGTTCCATTTGTAACATCATATTTGTGTGAGTTAAGTTTTCTCAGTCTATGACTGCCATTAAAACAAGAGTTAGAAATCGTCTCGTACTTGAAAATGATATAATTGTGTGTGTCTCAAATACACAGCCTAGATTTGAAAGATTAGTTTCACAGAAACAGGAGCATAGCTCTCATTAAGATTATAATATTTGACTTTGTTTTACATCTTTTATTTTTACGGACTTTAATATTTAGTTTTATATTTCGTCTGATAATTAATTGTTAATTTCTATTTACGGCGTTGTTAAAATAAAAATACATGATCTAACAAAGTGGTGCTTTTGTCTTATTTTGTAAATGTTCGGCGACCCCTCTAGTACCTCATGGCGACCGCCCAGGGGTCGCGACCCCACTTTGGGAAACACTGGCCTAGACATAAGACGAGCTCTAAAGATTCACACATATCTTCAATACAACAGCTAAGAAATACAATATGATAATATTAGCAGAAAAAAACAAATGTATGACAACATCTAAATACCCACTACAGTGTAAAATCTATGGTGTAAAATCGAAATTGATGGGAAAATAATAAATCAGGAAGCAAGGTTTAGATATCTGGGAATAGATATAACTAGTTACCGTGATGTTGAAGAAGAAGTACGACATCAATGCTTAAAAGTAAGTAAAGAGGCGGGATTTCTTAACGACACAATCTGGAAGAACAAACACCTAAGACAAGACACAAAAGCAAGAATCTATAAAGCAGCAACTAGACCTATATTAACATACACGGCGGAGACAAGACACATCTAAAACGAGACAACTACTAGAAACAACAAAGATGAAAATACTCTGACGAATATCAGGGAAAAGTCTGTTAAATAAGGAGAGAAGCGAAAACGTAAGAAGAGCATGCAATATAGAAGACATAAATAGATGGGTGACAAAACAAAAACAGGAGTGGAACAAACACATTAGTAGAATAACAGAGGATAGAATAGTACGAATAGCACGAGATAAGTCACCAAATGGACGTAGAAGTATTGGCAGACCAAGAAAAAGATAGTGCGACAATTTAAACCATTTATTAGGCGAGACAATATTGAAGAAGAAACAGGCTTTAAAGCCTACATACAAGAAGGAAGAAGAAGAATAAAAAGGTTACAACAATTTAAATAATATTTAGAGGTCCATTGTAGAACACTTCTTTCCACAACGTGCCTCTTCCCAAACAATTCTTAAAATTGCATAATATGCATAGTCCTAATTTTTAAAATCTGAATCAAATATCAAAATTTCGGACAGCAATTTAAAAACACCTTGTGTTGTTACATGCACCAAATTGTCATATATTTAAAACCTGAGTTTAATTAAAATCCATTTCTAGCGCCGCCGTGCGGTCCTATTTGCATAAATCTTTACAAGTAATTATAACGTCCAATACGGGAAACTCGGAAAATAAAAGTTAATTACTACTTGGCCCATTATTCTAATTTAATGATCCCTTGAAAAAGTTACAGAAAAAGTCGAAAAAGGGCAGGTTAAATATTAATATTTTTAAAATCTCCATTAAGCTTAATTAATTTTACAAAATTTTTTGAACAAATCGTTGCGTATGAAAAAGTTTTTTGTTATTTAATGGATGCAGAATTTAATTGGATTTGTTAAAAGTGTATCTAATTTTTTAATTTTTCCTTTTTTTCTCATTTTCTACTATTATGATTGAAATCCATTTTGACTTAAACAAAGTTAATCAATCTCAACTATAAATAATGATAAGTACAGCTTGGAAATATTTTTTCGCTAAAGCTATTTCATTCTTCTAGCGATCTGTCTCGAAAAACAAGTGAAAGAGACTTCTATACTTGGAGCACACGTCATATCAGGTTCCAATCGCTTCGTCCTCATCTCCAGACGTAACCCTGACCCTTTGAAGAGCCAAGAAACCACCTGCTCAAAGCGTGGCAAGCGGTTATTCAGTCACTAAATCGACGTTTTTTTTCATTTTTTCGCAATTTTATCCGAAAATAGATTAAAAGATACCTCTATAGTTGGAGCACACATACATATTAGGTACCAATCGCTTCGTCTTGATCCCAGAATGAATTCTGACCCTTTGAAGAGCCAAGAAACACCTGCTCAAAGCGTGGCAAGCGGTTATTCAGTCACTAAAATCGACGTTTTTTTTTTCATTTTTTCGCGATTTTACCCGAAAATAGATTAAAAGATACCTCTATAGTTGGAGCACACATACATATTAGGTACCAATCGCTTCGTCTTGGTCCCCAGAATGAACTCTGACCCTTTGAAGAACCAAAAAAAAGCTCAAAGCGTGGCAAACGGTTATTCAGTCCGCATATTTCAACTGTTTTTTGTGCATATTTTTATGCATTTTTAGGGTTTTTAAGAAATATTTCCTGAGCTGTAGTAATAAGATATTTATAAATGTTTTTTTGCTTTAAAACTGTTATTTCATTTCTGTTATCAGAAATATAATGAATAAAAATCGCCTTCATAAATTTCTCACCTCTGCAATTTTTACCTTAACCCAATTTTTAATAAAAACAAAGACCTCGTGTGCATTCTAGGAAAATGTTAATTTGAATTCCCTGCGTAATATGTTACTGTCAGAGCTTTGGGGGCATCGCAGTCGTTTTTTATCTATAGTACACAAGGGACATCGCTTTAACGCCAACAAAACGTTAGAAATACGTTTTGTTTCGCCTTCTTTTGTTTATGTGACAATCGATCACATAAATGTCACACTAAGGACGCACATCGAACGACATGGGTTTCAAGAGCTGGTCAAGATTTATAAATATTTTAAAGATTTTAGTCCGTTTGTTGGAATTAGATTTTACCATGTACATAGGTATAAAAATATACTGCATTAATAAAAAATATACCTAAGTAGATTTATATATTTTTATTATAAACTAATTTGTGCTTAGGCGAGCTAAAGAATTGAGCTAGAAATAAAACCAGCATTAATTATTCTATTCCCTTACACAAACATTCCTGGAATTTTATATATTAAATGAGTCGAATAACCAAAGTCCTACCAGTCAGCGACAGATTAATGATTATCAAATTAAATGGACTACCATTCGACATCAATATAATACAAATATATGCACCGACAGCAGACAGCCCAGACGAAGATCTTGAAATTTTCTACTCCGATATTAAAAATATCAAAACACTTAACCCATTTTCTACCAGAATATCAATAAATATATTTTTTTATAAATATAACTGCAGATGACAATGGAATGGAACTAAATAAACGTAAAAATATGTTTTTATTAATTTTTTGTTATAAACATAAGAAAAAAACGCTGTGACCATATGGTCACACAGGGAGGTTACCTATATATACATTATGTATTTACTACTGTGTATGAAAAATTTCAAAACACTTAATGCAAAGTCCTAAATTACATTTTTTACATTGTGTACGTATCACAGAAGAACATCCTTCTCCTGCACACCTACGTCTTTTACCGTTAGGAACTGGAACAACAAGATGGTCAATTTTGTCATATCGTAGATTGTCGGGCACTCTATTCATGGACAGACTATTCTTGCTGACTGAAGGCTTACCAGGACGTCTAGGCGGTACTCCATATTTCCGCATATACATCTGTGCAATTTCTCGGCGGAAAACTATATTTGGTGTTTTTTTTCTTTCCTTTGAGGACTTCTTATAAAGCACCCACGCGTTATGTAGGCATACGTCAACAAGCCAAGTAAAAAGAGGCCAATACCACTTTTTACTTCTGATGCCAATTCTGTATCGTGCCACATCTTCATCCATTCTATCCGTGCCACCCATGAATGTATTATATTTTGCAATAATCAAAGGCCTTTGTACTTTAATAATTTTCTTCTGTTTCTTAGAGTATCTCTTGACGTAACTTTGAGGATTGATACCGTAGCAAGTTGATGCAGCCGTAACTACAGCATTATCCATCCACTTGACCAATATAAATCCGTCATTTTTAGATATAACATAATCAACAGAACCTCTAGTTTTAGTAGCCATTACTTTGTTATCCGGCAAAGGGCAACACTTAGGAACTCTATTTTGTCTTATTGTTCCAGTACAGTCATATCCCCTTAGTTTTAATTCTGCAAGCAAATTGAAACTCGTAAATAGATTATCGGTATAAATATGGTAATTTGGCATCTTATTTGGTAGATCGTCAAGCATTTGAAGTAAAGGAGCTGTTGCACTTCCAAATTTTTCTACATAACTGTTATCAGTTGAAATCTGTTTACCTTGATATAACTGAAAATGAATCAAATAACTGTCTTCAGAATTCAAACACCAAGCTTTATAGCCAAAGCGTATTGGCTTACCTTTGATAAACTGTTTACAGCTATGTTTCCCAAAATACTTGATCATTGATTCATCATAATTCATGTGCTGGGTTGGTTGAAAGTACTTAAGACATTTCATTTGCACCTTTTCTATAATGGGGCGTAGTTTCCACATTTTATCAGTCCTTCCAATTTTGCTGTTATCGGCAAAATGAATACATTTCATGATTTGATCAAATCTATTCCTGCGCATAGAATTTTTCACCATGTGTACTGCCATGTCATCCTGTTGATCCCAATAATATGTTCTGCCCGGTAAGGGATGGTAGCCGGATAAAATTAAAATTCCGAAAAAACATTTTAATTCATCAATGGACAGATTTGGATCTGGAAAATTCTTGAACGCAGCATATTTTTTTGTTTCTTGTAAAATATGTTCAAACATATCGTTGTCAAAAAATAGTTCGAATAGTTGTAATGGACTCATGTCATAAAATTCATAACTTTCAGATTTATTCTCGTTTTTAAATTTTTTATTATGTATCAAATCTCCCTCTATCCATTGCTTGATCTCAGTTTTTTTAGAAATTCTACATTTTTTATTTTTTCCCTCGTTTATCTGACTCACCTGTTCATCAGATTTTGTTGTCTTTATTTCATCCACAGAGTCTTCCTCTCCTTGTTCCATATTTTCGTTACGATTTATTCGAATTTCAGCTGGCGCTAATAACTGTCTATGAGACAAATTGTCAACTAAACCACCATCGTCTTCGTCCCCGGAATCTTCATCCGTATCCTCATGAACATCTGGAGGACAAATAAACACCGATGTTTCATCATTTTCTATATTTTCGTCATCATATAACATGGTCAATGCTTCTTGTAATGTAAAACCACGTCTAAAAAGAAAAAACCTATTAATTATCACATATTATCCCTGTGTGACGTTATGGTCACAAACAAATATTAGAAGCTCTACCGCATTTGATACAATACTTTTGTGATAAATTATATAAACATGTCTTAAACACATGTCTCTAGATCCTATTTGTTCAAAAATATTTTTGTTTTCTTTAAAAATAAGATTAAAAAATATTACTTACTCAAAGCGAACGTCCATTTTGATGCTTTCTCGTTGTAACACCAACAAACATCAACTATAACACGACTTTGCCAGCGAATTGATCAGGTACCGGGTATGTCATTCGTTACATAGATATCTCTAGTCCGCGTGGTCGTATTACTAGTTGCATATATCGCTGTATGTGTTAAATATTGTATATTTAAAAGGGGCCATTTAGTGTGACCATACGGTTACGCTAGCAGAAGACGGGTTTAAAATCAGGGCGATATCCTGAGAGATTGAAAGGCCAAAGTAGGAGCAGAAAAAGTCGAATCGATTAAAGACCCATATAGTTTAGGAACCAGGAACGTACGTGGCACACGATTTGTTGAATTTTAGCAAGAAAACAATGGTATTCTAAATGTAAAAACGTACCCAAGCTGTGACATAAATTCAGACCACAATTCTGTAGTCGCAACTATCTGATTAAAACTTAAAAGAGTAGAAAAGGCTAAACCCAGTCAGGAAATAGCATGGAGTAGTGTTGACTAAGGACAGCAACAGAAGTATGAAGATATGGTAGACACGCAGTTAGAGTCTAAGACAATAGCTCCCACTAAGGAGAAGACTAATAAAAGAAGACATTGAAGACATGTGAGGGAAAATTAAAAATACTGTCTTGGAGGCAGCAGACCAAAGTATACAGAAAAAAAAATCGTAAACATAGAAAACCATGGATGACAAACGAAATATTACAAATTATGGAGAGGAGACGGATGGTAAAAAACAAAAACCTAACAAGATAAAAAGAACTCAACAGGGAAATTAAGAAAAAAATAAATGTAGCTAAAATGTAAAGAGGTAGAATATTTGCAAATAAAGCATAAAGATAGAGAACTACACAGAAAGGTTAAAAAAGTAGCTACAATATGGAAACCAACACTTATCGATTGTAACAAACAAGAAAAACCAAATGGAATTAGACCCTGAAAAACAGAAAGAAATATGGGAGCAATATCTTAAAGATTTTTTTGGTGATTAGAGAACAGAAGAGCCTTACAAATAGATACAGATGAAAAATTAAATATTCTCACCAAAAAGTTTTTCAGGAAATAAAAGACGCAAAGAATAACAAGGTACCCGGCAAAGACCTAATAACAGCCGAACATTTTAAACACTTAAGTGATAATGCTGTCAGGAACTTAACATACATCTGCAATATTACATATGAACATGGCATAATACCGCATAACTGGCTAACATTTACATATACAGCTCTTTCTAATAAACAAAAAGCAAGCGAATGTGAAGGCCATCGAACTGTATTCCTAATGAGTCATGCCGCTAAGATTTTTATGCGAATAATTTATAACCGAATTCATAATAAGTGTGAAGAATACCTGAGTAGTTCTCAATACGGTTTTAGAAAGGGTACAGAGGAAATGAATTAATTTATCAAACCAGAACAGAAAGAAATTTGCCATATTGATCACCAACCTCAACAGAGAAAGTACTTACGAGGAAAATGAGCAAAAGATTAATAATAAATCTTTAAAAAATTTAACCACTATGTCAAATATTAAGCTTGTAGAAACATAAAACTTTCACTTGGGTCATCAATTCATCTCTTTCCGATCCAATATCATTATCTGTTACCTTCACGTTTGTCTTTAAGTTTATGTAGAATTTATGATAGACCTGCGGAGTGTAAGGAAAAAGGATCTTAAGGTCTTTATATTTTAGTTGCTCTATGGGTCTTCCAGCAGGATAAAGGATGTCCAAGTAGAAGTCTTCTCTTTTTATATGAAAGACGTCTATTTTTTTGAGACTTCAATATAATTAAATAATACAGTCTCGTTAGAGTGATCAATCACAAGAGTGATACAAACACACAAGACAAGAGTCAAAACAAGACTGGCGTGGAGCCTACAAATACGGAAAATTGAGGTGCTAAAAGAAGTAGGGTTGGACGGACACGACATAGCTATCAGTAATACGTACTGGAACTACACAGGATGCGTTTGAACAGAGAATTGAAACACCACATATATATTACGAGGAGTGCATCAAGGGTGCATTTTGTCCCCACCCCCATTATTTAATGTATATGCCTAACATATAATTAAAGCTTCTCTAGAAGATCGCCCTGAAGTTGCCAGAGTCAATGGAATCATCATTAACAATATAAGATATGCCGATGACACTGTAGTATTAGCAGAAACAGAAGACCAACTAAAAATACTGATGAACATAATATCAGAAGAAAGTCACAGGCTGGACTTGGACATCAACTTTTTCAAAACCAAAATTCTGGTATTCCACAAAAACCCCCATGAAAAAAATTGGTATCACCCAGAGTTCCCAAAGCTTCATATACCTGGATATAAAGCTAAATAGTCAACTAGACCACTTAAAAGAAATAAGAAGATGCATTGAAATAGCAAGATCTGGTTTCATGAATATGCGTAAAATGCTCTGTAACCCAAGCTATCAGTCTCAATAAGATTGAGAACACTAAAGTGTTATGTGTGATCTCTATTACTATATGGCTGTGAGACCTGGACATTAAAACAGTATGACGTCAACAAACTTAATTCATTTGAAATGTGGAGGTACCGCCAGATGTTAAGAATAAGCTGGATCAGCAGAACTACGAACGAAAAAGTACTGAGAGTAATGAACACACGCCCTCATCTGGTCAATACTATCAAAATTAGAAAGACGTCATACCTAGGACACATAATGAGCTATAGGGAATTTAAGCAGCTCCAGGTAATTTTAGAAGGAAAGATTGAAGGTAAAAGGGGCATAGGATGAAAGAAAAAATCTTGGCTACGAAACATCAGAGATTGGACCCACACAAGAGGAAATGAATTAATTCATCAAACCCAGAACAGAGAGAAATTTGCCATATTGATCACCAACCTCAACAGAGAAAGTACTTACGAGAAAAATGAGCAAAAGATTAACAAAAAATCTTTAAAAAATTAAGCCACTATGTCAAATATTAAGCTTGTACGGAGAAACATAAACATTTTACTTGGGTCACCAATTCATCTGTTTCCGATCCAATATCATTATCTGTTACCTTCACGTTTGTCTTTAAGTTTATGTAGAATTTATGGTAGACCTTCGGAGTGTAAGGAAAAGGATCTTAAGGTCTTTATATTTTAGTTGCTCTATGGGTCTTCCAGCAGGATAAAGGATGTCCAAGTAGAAGTCTTCTCTTTTTATATGAAAGACGTCTATTTTTTTGAGACTTCAATATAATTAAATAATACAGTCTCGTTAGAGTGATCAATCACAAGAGTGATACAAACACACAAGACAAGAGTCAAAACAAGACTGGCGTGGAGCCTACAATGGCATGATCCCATTAACCATTTATGGTAACTTGATCTTTATTCTGCTGCCGATGTTGCAGGTCATCCGAAATTTCTTTATCCGCTTTGCTACCAGTTCTCTTAGGATGAGTTTTGCTAAGTCGGAATTTTTTCCTGGTTGTGGCTCCTCCGAAGTCGTCATTGCTGCCGCTTCAGGTCCCGTCGGTGTGTCGGCAGCGCAGCGCTTCCTTTTTAATTGGAAGCAGTCAGTACCGTATGATCTTCGTATCTCGGAATATTAACATTAATCCGATTAATTTTGATGCCTTTATCTTCAACTAAGGCTTATTTGAACATAAATTCGGAGTAGATAATAAAAAATAAAATCCACAAGGAAAACAATTCCTGTAGCTGGCTGTATACCACGTATCACAAAAAAAGAGGTTAATCTTTGTAAGTGGGTATATTTATTTAAAAACCCTTAAAAGGGCTACATCAAAAAAACAAACGTTTTCGGACTAAACAGTCCATCATCAGGTTTAAAATCTGCTAGGTTAAAATGCCTGAGCCACCAAAATACATGGGTAAAAACCCTTTAAATTACTTATAGTTATCAAAGATTATACATCTTGTTGTTAAAAAACTGTGATGTTCATTATTAAATTAGATATGACTTCAGGTAACATACATTGTAAAAAGTTTTGAGTTCCAGAGCCGGGGAGAAACCTCAACGCACGGAGAACAGCTGGAAACTCAGTTTAACCTAGCAGATTTTAAAACCTGATGATGGACTGTTTAGTCCGAAAACGTTTGTTTTTTTGATGTAGCCCTTTTAAGGGTTTTTTAAATAAATATACCCACTTACAAAGATTAACCTCTTTTTTTAATAAAAAATAAAGCAAATTTTTAATATAACGGAGGTTTGGGTCAATAATTCTTACCTGTTTCAAGGTACCTCTCAGTTTCTTGTTGGTGACCCACTAAATAGCTTTTTTAAAGTCGAAAAACATACATATACCGATTGTTTTTATCCCTGGATCTTTGAGCCATGACCTGCAAACTGACTACTGATTCTCTGGTTCCAAGGTTGTTTCTAAAACCAAACTGTGTTTCGTTTAGTTGCTACTTCTATTTTTTTTATAAATTTTCGAATATAGTACTTTTAAGAAAATTTTTAACACATGGCTCAGCAGACATCAGATCAGCGATGATCACTACACTATTTAGCGTTTATTTTTTCGGAATTATTACAAATGTTGACAGTTTCGTATATTTTATTAAAGAGGTTTTAGAATACAATGTTTGCTTTTAGCGTCGAGTAGTTTGATTACTTCATTGGGAATTTCATCTGGACCTGTTGCTTTCCTATTCTTATTGATAGTAGTATAGCTCGTTCCATTTCATCGAAGGTTGTGATTGGACCAGTCGACATATTTTCGATGTGAATTTCTGTTCTTTCGTTGTCAAACAGATCCTCAATAGATCTCTTTTTTCATATAGTTAAACAACATTTCCTGCCTTATTGTTCTCTGGTCGATTTAGATCTTACCTCATAGTGAATATTTCGATATTACCAGACATGTATTTGTATAGTCTTAAAGTCCGTTGTTTAGTATATTTATATGTCTATAGTTCTTCTTTGTCTCCTTTTGTGAACATAGGCACCATTATGCTATATGAAAACTATATGAAAACCCACACAAACAGATCATGTCATACATTTCAATTCTAATCATCCCATTTCACACAAATTATCTACTTTCAATAGTTTCATTCATCGTTTAGAAACCATCCCATTATCCAACATTAACTACAACCAAGAACTAAACATAATCAAACAGATTGCTTTCAATAATGGCTATAACCCTGATATCATCCATATCAATATTCTTTATTTCTTTATTTCATCTCACTTTTACAAGTATTGAAATGCGCCAAATACAATCTAAAAAACTATAGGTACATAGGTAGTAAAAAAAAGTAAAAACTATAAGCACAATCATAAAACATAAAATATACACAAAAACATACAAATTGTTAAAAAGATGCCTGCAAGTATTCCTCTAACGAATAGAAAGTGTTTGCCAGAAGTAATTTCTTAACTGTTCTCTTAAATACATAAATATTTAACTCTTTAACATAATTAGGTAATTTATTATACAAACTAACGCATGTTGGGTAAGGACCCTTGCCCACAACAGTCAAGTGACGAGCAGGGGTCACCAAATCATTTCTGTAACGAAAATTGTAGCCACTCATTAAGGAAACATCATTTCTGCAAATAAAATTACATCTATGTGACTTTACATATACAACACAACTGAAAATATACAGCGAAATTACAGTTAAAATATTTAATTGTTTAAAAACTGGTCTACAGGAATCCAAGCGCCTTCTAAACGTCATGGTACGAATAATTTTTTTTTGAAGAACAAGCACCTCATTAATACGCGAGCAATTTCCCCAACAAACTAAGCAATATTGCAAAATTGACTGTACATGAGCAAAATAGTAAAGTTTCAAGATATCTAGGGAGACAAAATTCCTAAGTTGCCATAGAACATAACAGTGTACAGACAATCTTCCCACTACATAATCAACGTGAGAACTCCAAGACAAATTAGAATCCAGGTAAACACCTAACAACTTAGTGGAGTGGCTATTTACCACAGACCCATTGTCAAGCTTTACTAATGGACTCATCTGCATAGTAGAAGGTGAAAAGGTTACCATATTGGTCTTTGATCCATTTAAGATTAGGGCATTATTTAAACAGTAATGAGTCATACTTTTTACAAGACAGTTTGCTTTTTGAACTACATGAAAAAAATTATTGGAATTTAGTGCAACTGTGGTATCGTCAGCAAATTGAGTGACGTAACAGCCTGATTGCTGTTCCAAGTTTTCTCCTCGAACGCTTATTGCATCAGAAAAATTATCTAATGGATTCCGAACCAAACATGTTGAGCTATCGTTTATCAGTTGATTTAAATCATTGACGAAAATCAAAAATAAAAGAGGGCCAATGATACTTCCCTGTGGAACTCCGGAGAGGACACTTTCTTCTGAAGAAAATATTATATTTCCATTCACATTAACCTTAATTTTTTGAAACCTTTTCGATAAAAAGGTTTGGATCCACTTTAACGCAGTTCCTCTAACACCACTATGATAAAGTTTTTCCAGCAGTATTGGATGATTTACAGTTTCAAAAGCTCGTGCTAAGTCAAAAAACAAACAGATAACTTTATTACCCTTATCAAAGTTCGATAAAATATGATTGCACAGCGCTAGTAGTGCATCTTGCACACTTATACCTTCACGGAAACCAAATTGAGACTTTTCTATAATGTTGTGTCTTTTAATATACGAGAGGAGACGTGTATGAAATGCCTTCTCATATATTTTTGAAAACACAGATAAAAGTGATAGGCCTCGATAGTTATCAAATTTTGATTTGTCACCTTTTTTATGTATAGGCACAACTAGAGCAGTATTTAGAATTTGAGGAAAAATCCCTTCCTGAAATGAAAGGTTTACTAGAAATGTTAATTGTTTATATATGTTATGAGATACATGTAATAACATAGAATACGGATCTCATCCAGTCCAGCAGAGGATTTTTTTGAGATATCTTTAATTATACTCTTTATTTCTTCATCACTAACAGGATAAAGGAAAAGGGAGTGTATAGGCGAAGAAAGATTCTTAGGATTATAGTCAGGTGAAGTTTGACTAATTAAATTTTTACGGAATTCGAAAAATGTTGACTAAAAGATTTAGCTATGTCATAGGGTCATCCACAGCTCATAAACTCATTTATAAGCTCAGATCCACAGCTCATAAACTCATTTATAAAAAGAAACGTAAATTGCTTCAACAATCAGCTTACCCTAACATTACTTCAGATTCCCCATCGTACTTCTCATTACCATTTCACTGTCCAACACTCTCCGAATCAATCAAAAACACTATCTTCAATTCTATTGACAATATTAAGATTTTCTTTAAAGTTAACAATAAATTGAGCAGATTATTATGCAACAGTAAGGACTCTATTGACTTCAGTAAACGCAGTGGAGTTTATAAACTTCAATGTTCTGACTGTGATGCCACTTATATTGGTAAAACTTGTAGATCTCTAGTAACCAGGGTCATTGAACATTCCAAGTTAGAGAACACCTCTTCTTTTTCTCATCATCTCAAATATCACAATCACACAATCAAGGTACCAGATGATATTTCTCTTCTTCATAACATCCCAGGTAGAGATTATCTCAAACTTGATCTTTTTGAGGATTTGGAAATAGCCAAGGAAAAGAAAAATAGCCCCAATTGTGTTAATCGTCACACCAGCATCAACAGAGACTTCGTCCCACTTCATCGACAATTATTCTCCTGATCTAACTTTCTTTCTTTTAACCACACATCCAGTCTTACTTACTTCTACATTTCTTTCTATTTTTCCATAACTCATTATCACCCTATATAATCCGCCAAACTTAACTCTATTCTTGTCACCATTAATACACTAACATCTCCCTTTTCCAATATCCAATTTCCTATCCTCTCCAATAACTACCATCTAACTAATCACACAGGTTTTCTTAGAAATACTCACTTTACATCCATCAATCTCTTACCACAATCAGTTTCAGTATCCCCAGCTTACATCTTTACATTAATCTCCTATTTCCTTTTCTTTCTTTCTCTTTTATTTCTGTTTCCTCGATTCATCTTCCATAAATTTCAAACCAACTTTTATCTATATTTACTTCATACAAGGAAACAATTAGGTAACAACATTCCTTTTATCGCCTGTAAAATGATTTATTAATTTCAACTACCTAACTTAAATTTTGCCTTACCCTGGTATACCAAATTTATTTTACATCACAGTCACTCATTGTTTTACATTCTTCCACCTTTTAAAATACCAAAAATTGCTATTGATTCTACTACACACTAAACACAAGTCTTCACTAAAAACGGCCTATTCACAAACTTAAGCACAATGACTTTTGCTCCTACTACATCATTCCACTTGACATTGACGGGTACTAACTGATTTTTCATACCATCTTTCTATCAGTTAGCCCTAGACTCCAGCACAGATCAGAGGTAATGTAAGTCAATAAAACCTCACCAACTACAGGGGGTCATGTAAGATGCCCCCATTTTCAGTTTTTAGTAATCTACAAATCAACAGTCTATTGCATTTACCTTCATAAACACCTTGAGGATAGTTTTTTAATACGGAGTTCTCTACTATGTTTTCACGTGGCCATACAATGTTTTTTTGACAACTTTTTATGTAAGTAGTAAAAAACCAACGTGTTCTTTTTATATATTTAAATTTTAACTTACTTGTTTTTTAATATTGGTATTTTTACTCTCTCTTTTAGTAAACTGATGATGGAATGAGTTTATTCCGAAAAGATCTTCTTTAAAATAAAAGTTTTAAGCTTTTAATAAGCATTTTTTTATACCTTAATACACACGACCACCACGTGCTTTGTATTATGCTATATCTTCATTCGCCCAGTATTTTGCATTGTAATGTTATCTTTGGGCCAGTTTTGTCACCTCTAAGATTACAATTTCTCCTCTATATTCAAGAAACTTATTAGTTATTGCGTGTTATCTCGATGACTTTATATTTTAATACCAAATGTAATTTTCCCAACTAACCTTATACTTTTGTTAAAATAATGTATTATTTTTTTACTCGTAACAGCCAGTTTAAAGAATATTTAAGTATTCCGGTAGTTTCTGTACTTTGCGCCATGCACCTAAATACGTTTCTAAGTGTGAAACTTTTGGCATTAGGGATATGACTTTATAAAACTATATTTAAATTTTATTTAGTATATCCGAGGACAAAGTTGTCATTTGTCGCAGTATTATGAAAGATTAATGTGTGTTGCTCATCTGCAGATCATTACTTGTTTTGATTGATGAATTTGAAACTCTTGTTTATCCATTAGTCTGCAAAATGTCTCGCATCTGCTACTTTACCATGTACGTTCGAGCCTATGAATCATTTATTCATTTTGAAGTTTAAAATATAGTGAAAAATAATTTCAACACATATTTGTTAAAATTAAAACTTACTTAATAGATTAGTTTATACGGAATGATGACTGTTTTGGTAAAATTCGATATTTAAACGCGACATTGGTCTGCCTTACTGCGGCGAGCCATTCGTAAGTAGTTGCCAAGAAACCGAGGATTTGCAAGGTGTAATAATTTATCACTCGTGTTGGCGGATGGGGAGATAATACCGTTTGCTTTTTTCCACATTCGCTCGTACTTTAGATAAAAAAGTGCTTTAGAAGCTATAGTTTTGTATACTTTTATGTTTAAATGTTTAAACATTTCAATTATGTATCATAAACGTAATTAGAAAGGTGTTATTTGAATTACATATTATTTATATTACATATTTTGAATTATGAATGATATATTCTCATATTTCAATAGTCATGAACTCAAGACCATTACGCCAATACCTCGCTTTACGGCCTAGATACGTTCCACGAAACTTGGCCGTAAAGCGAAAAGCTTTATAACGAATCAATTATTCTAATACAAATTCATAGAAATTCAATGGGATCGGTTAAAAATTTGTTAAATATGTGATATGGTTTATCGCTAAAAATGCATTTTATCTTTATATTTTATTTAAATCAAAAATACATGCAAAACAGCACATACATTGGTACATAACATAACATGTAATAGATTCCATAAACTAACAATAATCTTATAAACAAAAGTGAAACAACTTCACGTTACATAAAACATGTGCGTATATACAAACAAATTTCTTTAAAAAGGGCTTTAATTTCATGACGATGAAGAAATGTTACCGTGCAAATCTCTGTCATCATTTTTCGCTGGTAAGGATGAGCCTGGCTTAAAAAAATTGTCCAACGTTGTTTGTCTTGCCTTCTTGTCTATTTCGTTTTTCAGTGATTTATAGCAGCTTATGACAGAGTTAAATTTTCGAGAAACTTTAGTGCTACGTTCGTCGTCAGGGTCGTTTTCAAGGATGTTTATACCTTGTTCGAAATAGGAAAAAGCTTTCGACAAATTGTTTGATGTTAGCTGTTTCGATACAACAGGCTCTGTCTCTTCATCAACTGCTGGTTCTGCTTGTAACTGGATGAGTTCGTCATATGAAAGGGGTTCCCTATCAGCTTCAAGTATGTAAAGCACATCACCTTCGTTCACACCTTCAAAGCCGAGGTCATGTGCTAGATCCAAAATGTTTTGCCTAATTTCGGGAAGGATATTAATTTCTTCATCTGTATTTTTTACACACTCTGGCCATATTTTTTTCCAAACATTGTTCATTGTTATTAATTTTAATTCTTTCCATGATTCTCTGATGATATCAACAGCATCCTTGATGTTATAGTTTCTCCAAAATTCTTGAATTGAAGATTTACCATCGGTTTCCTTTGTAAGTTGTCGGAAAGTTCGGCGTAGGTAATATGCCTTTTAAAGTGGCTATTGCACCCTGATCCATTGGTTGGATCAAAGCGGTTGTATTTTTCGGAAGATACTCAATCGTGACATCTTGCGATAGTTCGGATAAATTAGTAGGATGCCCTGATGCATTATCCAAAATTAGCAAAGCCTTGTTGCTTAAATTATTGTCTCGCAAATATTTTTTTACTTCTGTACAAAAGTGATTTTTGAACCAATCCTCAAAAGTAGCTTTAGTCATCCAAGCTTTCTTATTGGATCTCCATATAATGGGTAATTGATTTTTATTTAGTCCTTTAAGAGGCCTTAGATTTTCGGACAAATATATTAAAAGTGGTTTTAGCTTAAAATCACCAGCGGCATTTGCACCAAGTAGCAAAGTTAATCGTTCTTTAGACACTTTATAACCAGGCGCACATTTTTCGGTTTTTGAAATGTACGTACGATCAGGCATTCGCTTCCAATAAAGTCCTGTTTCATCTACATTAAACACTTGTTTAAAATGTTGGGATATTCCTTAGATGCGGTCATTTCTTTTAAAATGTTGGGATATTCCTTAGATGCGGCCTCATCGGCGCTAGCTTCTTCACCTTTTATTTTTAAATTGTGCAAATTAAATCTATTTTTAAATTTTTCAAACCATCTTCGGCTTGCTTGAAATAAGATATCTTCAGCAGATTTATCGGTATCTCCATTCTTCAAATTTTCGAAAATAGTTAAAGCTTTTTCTTAGATAGTCATTTGACTTATTGGAATTCTCCGTTTGTTATTGTCCTCAATCCATATAATCAATAGTTTTTCCATTTTTTCCATAATCCAGTTTCTTTGTCGTGTTAATCTCGAGATATTTAAAGGTGCAGACGACTGCAAATGTGCTTTAATGTCTTTTTTTTTATCGCGAATAGTTTGAATGGTAGATTTCGCAAGTCCCATTGCCTTACAAATTTCAAAATTTTCTCTCCAACTTCTATACGACGTAATACTTATAGTTTAGTTCCTAGCGTGACTGATTTTCGGCATCTATTTTTAACAGTCTCCGAAGTCGATAATCGTTTCGGTGGAATTTTGTCTAAAAAATAATTAAATTATCAAATCAGTTTAAAAAAAAAAACACATAGACATTAAAAATTTTTAATTTGTAAAACTGCGGTTACTAAATAGTTTAAACCTTTATTTTTACATTGGAATATCTACTGTAATTCGCAGTGTCGTCGTACGGAATTGCTAAACGTCAATATACATGTCAAAAATTTCGCGCGTATTGGAAAATACAATGTTAATTGTGTTATTGTTTATCATTATTTTATATAAAATGGATATTTTTAACACAGACTTTCTTATTTTCGTTATTAATAACATAATCCATGTTATTAAAAAAAAAACTTGTTTCTATAATTTTCATTTTGTTTAATTTTGTACAATAGATTAATGTATTTTAATTTTTTAAATTTTAGCCAACCTATGCTGGGCCCATTACTATGCTAGCCTCAGTTTGACGTAAAATGTGCGTTTAAAAATCGGTTACTAGATATGTAAGGGTTTAATTAAGCTATTAAATGGCCGCAGCTTTACATAAATTATATACTTACTTTTCAAAAATTCCCCTAATTGTTTCCAATGTTTCCAGTTAATGTGTAATAGTCGGTAATAAAATATGTAAATAAAACACTTACAGACAAGTCTAAACCAACCGCTTTATGAGCACAGAGTACAGACTCAGACTACAGACTGAGATGCCGAGACTGATCACTGAATACTGAATAACGGTCGTAAACAAATGGAAGTGGAAATAGGAAAGAGTGTGCATTAAAATTGCGTTTGCGCAAGAATGGCAAAATGAAGCCGTTATAGCAAAACAGTTTAGGCCGTAAATCGAAACCGTGCCGTAATTGAACAGGGCCGTAATAGCGAAATGCCGTATAAAGAGCAGCCGTATAGCGAGGTATGGGTGTACTATATTCTTTTTGGCAATTTCCTCTTTAAATTCTAGTAACCGTGTTCTGCTACATAATGTAAAGAATACAAACAAAACGCACACAAAGAAAATTTCATGGAGACTTAAGCTACGTAAAACTGTCAACATTATAGAACACGTATCAATTTTTAGATAAGTGCGAGACATCATTCTCCAACTGATTGCTGAAAAGCGTCGTCGGGGAGAACCTGGCAAAGATCTAGAAACAACATAGATCCAATTATATTCAACATACTACGTAGGCAATTTGGAGTAGCCATGAAAGCCGCAAACAACGAAACCTTCGAACATTACAGTATAAACCTTACAGCAAATGATCAGACGTTATGGAAGGCGACTAAGAAGCTTAAGAAACTATACACAACTATCCTTCCCATCCCTAAACCAAATGACAAATGGATCTGTTTAACAAATTAAAAGCGGACGTCTTTTCTGAACATCTTACAAATGCATTTCAAACAAAACCAGCAGACCCTGGTGAAGAAGTGGAAGAACTAATTAGCGCAGCATGTCAAATGTCCATCTCAATTAAAAGTTTTACTTCTATAGAAGTCAAAAAACAAATAAACGAACTCAACTTACGGAAGGGTTCAGGTGATAATTTAATCTCGGCACAAGTACTAAAATAACTTTCTCGCTAGACCATTACTTTGCTTAAAGTTATATTTAACCGCATGCTATGCTTAACATACTTTCCAAAAATATAGAAATTTGTCTGAAATCATTATGATCCTTAGGGTAGAAAAAAAACCCAATAAAGTAACATCTTAATAACGCATCAGCCTACTCCCAACAGTAAGCAAAGTTTTTGAAAGATGGCTGCTACAAAGGATATACGCAGATCATGAATTCCTAGCATTACTACCAAAAGATAAGTTCAGTTTTCGGAGGAAATCACTCTACTACTCAAAAAGTCCATCAATTATTAAATGAAATATCAAAAAGTCCTAAAGACAAGAAATACTGCAACGCTGTATTTCTAGACATTTCATGAGCGTTTGACAAAGTGTGGCACAAAGGTCTGCTTTACAAAGTAAAAATAGCACTATCCAGTAACTATTTCCTCCTAATCGTACATATAAAATAGATATTTCTTTGTAAAATTTAAAGACCAACAATCCATCCGTCTTTCCTATCAACTCCAGAGTCTTGCAGGGTAGTGCTCTAGGACCGCTGCTTTCCTCACTCTACACAGCCGATATACCAAACACTAATAATACTACAATCGCTTTATTTGCTGATGACGTAGCAATAGTAGCTGTAAATAAAAATCCCTCACAAAATCTACTACATCATCTGAACATACTTATTAATTGGTATACGAAATGGGGAACAAAAGTAAATAAAAAAAATCAAATCATATAACATTTACCAACCTTCATGACATATGCTCACCTGTAAGAATGGAAATTGTCAGAATACCAACAGTAAGATCGCTAGATACCTTAGCCTCTATCTTCACCAACGTCTCGCTTGAAAGAAACCTACCCAGATCAAAAGAAGGCAGCTCGACTTAAAATTCCGGCAAATGTATTAGCTTCTTGGACGTAAATCAAAACTTAACATTTAAAACAAAGTTCTTTTATATAAAGTCATACTCAAACCTATCTGGTTTAAAAACGGATATGATAAATGAATGAAAAACGCACTAGAAGCCAAATGTCAGCATAACAATTAAACTCAACAGAAAAGTCATCCAAGATACCCAGCATCTGGCCAAAAGTAAAAAAATTGACTTTTCGAGAATATTACTACATTTTCGAAAAGAGAACTTCATTTCCTATTCAGCTTTGGCAAAATTTGTTAAATATAAATTAGAATTTAAATCATGAATGTGTTGCTTGTGTGAGTCCATATCAAATAGGTAAAGAAATAATAATAAGACTTACTCACAATCAATTTAATTTAACAATCTGACGACCGGTTTCGCTTTCTACAATTTGCAAAGCATCTTCAGGTCGAGATACAAAGTTAAACTAATGCTGCAATAAAATAAACCCAATTAGGGTGGTGTCTCATAAAGATAAAATAAACAAATAAATTAGTTCATACAAATTATAGTAATTATGCCAATATTACATGTCTGTGGTTTTCAAAATGAATAATTTGAATATATAAAAGGTATTAACAGACAAGGTAAGGCCCACAATTGGTATAAAGTAGCAATCTTATATTGTAATAAATTAATAAATGAGCAAATAAATAAAACAAAACAAACATTACTTACATGCCGGTACTCTATTAATTGATGGATGGTAGGTCATGGTTGCAAAAATCATGTATTGTTGATTGGAGAACTTTAATGTGCTATTGCAGTTGTTTTGACAATAAACGGGAAGTTCTTGAGGAGAACAGATTTGATCCAATGAATTAGAGATAGGTATATTGTGGTTGTTTGTCAGATGAAAGTGATGTTCTTTACTATTGTATTATTTAAATTATTTACACTTATATCAGAGATATATTTTTTGGAATGTGTGTTATTTATTGAGTATTTATGTAATGAAGGAGACAGTTTTATGACAATGAATAAGAGTAGCTGTACCGATTGTGTGGTTGTGCAATTTTTTGACTTGTAATTATCAAGTCTATTGGCAAAATTAATAAATTATTGTAAAGTCAACTATGTAAAAAGGTATATAAAAAGTATATAAAATTATTATAAATTAAGAACGATCAGGGACAAATTAAACACACATTAACAGGAAACAGAAACACTAAATGACGGGACAAACATTGAATTTAAAACTTAAACTTGGGGGATGGAAGAAACTGTAAGCACTACATCTCACTGTTGGAAGAAATGAGTTTTTTTCATATTTAATCTATTAGATTTAAGAGGTAAATTTGACATATGTAGGTTGAAGTGTGACAGTTCTTCTTCTATTACTAAATACTGTAAGTTTAGTTATTCAGTATTATGGAGTATGTTGATATTAATGAATGTATCAAAATTTGTTTTAATTTAGAAATCAAAAGTAAATTGATGTTTTTAATATTGGCATACTTTAACAATTTTAATTAATAAGTTTCAAATTCAAAAATTTTTTTAAGGTAACAATGTGAATAATTGAAATACATCATTTGTTATAACTAACCAATTTTAGTCTAAATATTTCAGAACAAATTAAAATGATTATTTAGTAAATACAAACAAGTGTACTTGTAATTGAAAGGTATAACAAATTTACAAATTGCCTGAAAATTTTTTATTTGAAATAATTGTCGGTCTGAGCTATCTATTATGGTGTATGAACATTTCTTAAAATATTTAATTTAAATTGTAATAATTAATAATTAAATAAAGTAGTAATTGGGTGAATATTGATGATTATTCAAATTTTGAATTCGAGTAATTGACTGACTTAAATCTTGAATAATTAGTTGGCAATACTAATTTATGACAATTGGAACCGGAAATTGATTCCATCCCCGGGCAGCAGGTACACATTTAAACCGGTGTAAAATATATTTTTATTTCAATTCTTTGTATCATACGAACAGACATTCCTCAAACCGACAAGAACACTGGTGAGTTTTTTACAGTAGTTTTAGTAAGAATTTTTAAAAATTTTAATTAAAAATTAAAATCTGTTTTTGAAAGGTAATATTTCTATTTAAATTTTAAATCTATACAGGATTATGAATAGTATAGATATATGTAATCCGAACAGCTAGTCTGAACAATTTTCAGTCATGTTGGAAATCCATAAACCACGTGTTGAGTTTGAAATGAAATATGTTGTAAATTAAGTAATTTGTCGAAACCAGATGGAATGCAATAATAATTATTATGGGTTAAATAAGTTGAGGTACCATACCAGTTCATTACTGATGTTTAATTTAGTTTTAGGAAAATTTATTTTTATTGGTGATATGTTGAAGAAAAGAAAAGAGGAGAAATTCTGTGAACACGAAATTCGATCCATCATGGTGTTCTGGATTTTAATTTTATGTTGAAGATTTAAAACAATCTGAGAAGTATATCAAAACTGTATATCAGATGTATTTGATTAAATGAGTACCGGCATGTAAGTGATGTTTGTTTTGTTTTATTTATTTACTCATTTATTAATTTATTACAATATAAGATTGCTACTTTATACCAATTGTGGGCCTTACCTTGTCTGTTAATACCTTTTATATATTCAAATTATTCATTTTGAAAACCACAGACATGTAATATTGGCATAATTACTATAATTTGTATGAACTAATTTATTTGTTTATTTTATCTTTATGAGACACCACCCTAATTGGGTTTATTTTATTGCAGCATTAGTTTAACTTTGTATCTCGACCTGAAGATGCTTTGCAAATTGTAGAAAGCGAAACCGGTCGTCAGATTGTTAAATTAAATTGATTGTGAGTAAGTTTATTATTATTTCTTTACCTATTTAAAATAGAATTTATTCATCATTTACATTTTCATTATTATTTTGTATTTATGCTTAATTACTTCATTTTTGAATTATCATTAAATTTTATATAAATGGTTTTAAAAATTTTAAAACTGATATATCATGTTGTAGTGAAAGAAAAGTACGAGTAAAAGTACAGCTTTCTTAGCGTCTACGCACAAGCGTCTAGCGTATTTTATTATATTTTATACAGATATTCATACAAATATTTTAAAATTAAAATTACCCATGTCGATCCAGTATTCTTCGAGTTGTTATAAAAAGTTTTAAAAAAATTAAATGACGTCTTATGAAATCAATGTACGTACAAAAAGCAGCATGTACCTTCTTGCATATATGTAAACTAAATACATATAAGCAAACATAAATCTTTATATTATTTTACAAAATAAATCTTACCTTTAAATTACAGCAACCAATAATTTATGTAAGAAATATGTATTATTATTTTTATTCTTTTCAATTAAACGTATTGTTTCAAGAACATAATATGATTAAAATATGATAGTTCAAATCATGAATGTGTTGCTTGTGTGAGTCCATATCAAATAGGTAAAGAAATAATAATAAGACTTACTCACAATCAATTTAATTTAACAATCTGACGACCGGTTTCGCTTTCTACAATTTGCAAAGCATCTTCAGGTCGAGATACAAAGTTAAACTAATGCTGCAATAAAATAAACCCAATTAGGGTGGTGTCTCATAAAGATAAAATAAACAAATAAATTAGTTCATACAAATTATAGTAATTATGCCAATATTACATGTCTGTGGTTTTCAAAATGAATAATTTGAATATATAAAAGGTATTAACAGACAAGGTAAGGCCCACAATTGGTATAAAGTAGCAATCTTATATTGTAATAAATTAATAAATGAGCAAATAAATAAAACAAACAAAACAAACATTACTTACATGCCGGTACTCTATTAATTGATGGATGGTAGGTCATGGTTGCAAAAATCATGTATTGTTGATTGGAGAACTTTAATGTGCTATTGCAGTTGTTTTGACAATAAACGGGAAGTTCTCCAATCAACAATACATGATTTTTGCAACCATGACCTACCATCCATCAATTAATAGAGTACCGGCATGTAAGTAATGTTTGTTTTGTTTTGTTTTATTTATTTGCTCATTTATTAATTTATTACAATATAAGATTGCTACTTTATACCAATTGTGGGCCTTACCTTGTCTGTTAATACCTTTTATATATTCAAATTATTCATTTTGAAAACCACAGACATGTAATATTGGCATAATTACTATAATTTGTATGAACTAATTTATTTGTTTATTTTATCTTTATGAGACACCACCCTAATTGGGTTTATTTTATTGCAGCATTAGTTTAACTTTGTATCTCGACCTGAAGATGCTTTGCAAATTGTAGAAAGCGAAACCGGTCGTCAGATTGTTAAATTAAATTGATTGTGAGTAAGTCTTATTATTATTTCTTTACCTATATGATAGTTCAGTGTGACCTGGTCATCATAGCCTTTTATATAGATAGATCTGACGAATTTGAAATTCGTCATTAAAAGAATATTTCTGGTCTAGAAGGTGAAGTGCATGCTAAGAATCTGTTTTTCTATTATTGAAAGCCCTTTTGTGTTCTGCAATTCGTTTGTTAAAAGCTCTACCAATTTGACCGATATACCAGTTTGTGTTTTATTGTTATAGTTGGATGTTCCATAATGAAATTTAGTTTTCAAATGAGCCTTATGCCGACCCTGTGCAATTGTCTGAAGTCGTACCACTACCGTCGCTACGTAGAATCGTGCGAATTTGTAGAGAATTCATTGTCAGTATATTGTCAGTAGCCATGGCGATGATTCATTCACCATAGCTCGTCGTCTGTTTTGTGAACACTATAACATTCGCCGCATAGCTGATACACCATCAGCTTCCTTAGTAAAATTGAGGGTGAATTAATTCCGTGAAACTGGTTCTGCTATAAATAGTAAGCCCTCTGGTCGGACCTGCGAATATTCACAGAGTCTAACGAGCTGTAAATCAAAATCCTAGAAAATCACTTCGGAAAGATGCACAGGAACTAAATTTATCCCGTTCTAGTTTGCATCGTATTTTACACCAAGATCTTCACTTTCATCCTTATAAATTGAGATAACCCAACTTTTGAAGCCGACAGACTACGAAAAGAGGCGCATCTTCTGAGAAACCATAATGAACCAGTTTTGGGATGATGGAGGTGTGGAGAACATTATTTTCAGTGACGAAGCACACTTCCATTTAGATGGAAACGTCAATAAGCAGGATTCGCGATACTGGGCTAATGAGAATCCACGAAAATTACACCAGAAGCAACTTCATTCTAAAAAAGTGACCTTGTGGTGTGGCATGTCTGCACACGGAATAATTGGGCCATATTTCTTTGAAGACCCAAATCAATGTCGACATGGTAAGAAATTTTTTGCGTCCCGAACTACAGAATTTTCCGGTTATAATGAAGACGGTACCTGGTTCAACAAGATGGTGCAACACCACATACAGCCATTCTTTCGATGAACGCGATTAGAGAATTGTTTCCAAGCACCATCATCGCATTAAGCGGTGATATCCCCTTTCCGCAACAATCCCCGGATCTAACTCCGCTGGACTTTTTTTGTGGGGGTACCTGAAGAGTGTGGTATACACTCACCCCCTAGCAACCACAGCACAGTTAAAACAACGTATTTAAGACGCTATTGGGAACATTCCTGTGAATAGGTGTCAACGAGTTTTTGCTAGCTTAAGACCCAGATTGGAGCAGTGTCAGGAACAAGACGGTCAACATTTAAAAGACATTTGATTTAAACATTAAAATCCGCATGTCTTTTGTTTTTAATTTTTAATTAAACATATTTTAACATGTTACGTTTAACAGAGTTTCATTATTCAAAAACTAAATTCCATTACGGAATCCCTTTCATTTGTTATCTTTATTAATCATTTTTTTGTGTATCATACAATAAATTTCACTAAAACAATTAACACGATTTTCTATTTATAATCTATTGCTTTCTTTATTAAATACTCTGTTTTTTATTCATTAACAAACCAAATAGTTCGGGTCCGTATTTTGCATGAATTTGAGTACAATGTATCATTTATTTATTTTGAAGTCGATAATGAAATACAAAATGATTTGTAGATACATATTTATTCATATTTGAGTTTAATTACAATTGATATCATCGATTTATAGGAAGTCGCTGTTTGGATAACATACGGTTCTGTATAGCTATTTTGTTGCTCTATGTTAATCATAATTAATCAGTCATCATGGAATGTATGGTAAGTATGTTTGTTTACTTTTGTTTGTTCGGCCCAACTCTAACTATGGCATTGTATGATTATCAAATAATAGCGAAGTTATAGTATAATCAGTAGTATAATATCAAAGCGGTAGTTACCGTTAAAGGAAAATTAATTAATAACTTAATATTCTGCATATCGTCGATATGCAGACGACACTTTGATCATAGCAACGAGTATAGAAGATCTACAACACCTTATCGAAAGCTTAAGTATGAATAGTTCTGAGATGGGAATTACTATAAACGTTAAAAAAACAAAATACATGCTAACTACAAAAAGATCACAAAATATACATCACCTATTAACAATCAATGGTAACGTGATAGAACAAGTAGAAAAATATTAGCACTTTGTGCTAGAACTAGAACTTTGATCAATGAAATCAATGATCATACTGCAGAAATAAACAGGCGAATATAGAGATTGCCAGATCAGCATTTATACGAATGAAGCCACTCCTAACGGGCAAAATTCTAAATTTCGAGATCAGACTACGTACCATTCGCGGTTATATATTTTCAATATTATTATATAGAGCTGAGACTTAGACAATAAAAAAATACAATTTAAAAAGAATCGAGGCTTTCGAACTCTGGTTATACCGCAGAGTATTAAAAATGTCATGGAATGATAGAATTAAAAATAAAGAAGCACTGAGAAGCACGTGATGAGGGGACCAAAATACATATTAAATTTTGAGACTCATAATATAGGAAAGATTTAAGGAAGAAGATCTGTTGGCAGAAGGCAGAATTCATGATTGATAAATCTACGTGATATGGTATAATCAGTAGATTAACCTATGTATAGTAAGAGTAGTAACTGTAAGTCGGAGCCTTTGAAAACTTCTGTAATTAATTCAGACGCATTTTTAAAACAGGACTTTCTGGATATATATTATAAATTCTATGCTTTAGTGTTATTTTGCTCCATATTTAAATATGTTTCTAGAATAAAATTTCTTTTTTCAATTTATTTTCCACAATATCAGAATACTAAAGTAACTTCATCATCATCATTCTGACTTTACCACTCTGCGTGGGTCACAGCCTCCTCAAGAATTTCTTATTATCCACATATTCTAATATTTCTCATGTCTTTATCAATGTTATCAAGGAATCTTGTTCTGGGTCTTCCTCTTCTTCTCTGACTAATGGGTCTAACAAGGAGCGTTTTTCTAGCTGGGTCATTTTTTTTATCCGCATTACATGTCCTACATCCACCTCAGACACACTCCTATCGGAGTGGCTATCTTCCTCGAGTTTTTTTACCATCTACCTAGCCTTCAACTACCAATCTCTCCATGCCTTTTATTCGTCTGGTAATGTGTCCAAAGTACCTCAATATATTTTGGTAGATGATTGTGGTAAGCTTAGTATTGATGTCAAGTTCTGTCAATATTGAGACATTTGTGCGATGTGCTGTCCAGGGTATGCGCATCATTCTACGATATATCCACATTTCAAAGGCCATTATACGTCGTGAGTCGGACTTTTTAATGGTCCAACTTTCTGACGCATAGGTAGCGATAGGAAAGATAAGCGTCCGTACTAGGCGCAGTTTCGTGTTCCTGGTTATGTTCGTATCTTTCCAGATTTTAGTAAGTTTGACCGTTGCTGATCTGGCCATTATAAGACGTCGACGTATCTCTTCTTCGCATCCACCATTATTTGTGATAACAGAACCTAAGTAATTGAAACGGCTTACCACTTCAAATCCCGCTACGCTTCGTATTTCCGGCTTATTTCTAATTCGATCGCTTCGAATTGGAATATCTGGTTATTGTATCTTTATACTGGTCGTTGTTTTCTGGGGGAATCCATTTCTTTTTTCTTGTTTTTAGGATCATATTTGTTCTTTCCCATTTGAAATTTAATAGTATTTAGCTCAGATTAATCTGTGGTCGCTTCCTATTGAAAATTTGTGAAGTACTTCGATGTCTTTGATTATTTCTTTTCTGTTTGTTATAATATAATCTATTTCATTTTTGACACTGCTTTCAGGGCTGATCCATGTCCATTTACGCTAAGGTTTTTTATGGAAAAAAGAGTTCATCATGAATAAATTTTCCTAACGCTTGGCATGTAACGCTGTTTCTAAGTCCTCATAAAGTTTATCCGAGTGGGTAGTCGTTGGAGCATATGTCTGGAATACCTTAATGTAATGCAATACTTTACGATGGGACTAAATGTAAATTAAAATATTTAAATTGTAAAATTTATTTATAAAAAACTAATTGTTTATAAAATTTAATATCACTTTTTGAGATGTGGGAACTACATATTCGTATTCATTAAAAAATTTTACACAAGATAGAATAGTCTTCTATTATCCACATTTCATCGTAACGCCCTTTTCTAGGGCGTTATTTTGGTTTTCACAAACCTGTAATGAGTATTCTTAATAATATTTTAAAGTCATTAACGCCATCTAATGTTTTCCCTATCTCTTCGTATGCATATTATACTTAAAATGCAATTACTTAACAAGTGCAAACATAATTAACCCAAATTAATTTTATTTTATATCAAACAAATTAAGGTATTTAAATACTTATCTAACGATATTATAACCAACTTTATTGTGTACAATGTCTTAATTAGAAAGCCTTTATGAATCCACTAAACCATTTTGCTCGACATTACACTAATGAATTTGCATTTAAATTGTGCATAATATTAGACTGGAAATTTTGTACTGAGAGGTATTAAATATTTCTCTACAAATAATTTAAATACGATATAACTGGTATTACTTGTTGGATAAGTGGATCTTTAGAATAATAGAGTAGTAAAATAAAGTAGAATAATACATAACAATAAGTGGGACATATATTGACTGACAAAACACTAAAATATTTAAGTATTCTGTGGTTACTTGCAACTGCAAGAAAATTTAATTGTCGAACTTTTATAGAAATTATCACAAAATACACTCACCGGCAAAAATAACAGAACACCTTAAAAATGGGACATGTTAGATATCTCGAATTTCCTAAACGTGTTGTCCGATTTGAGTGATTTTTTTAGTATGTTATAGTTATATTATTTAAGATTATCGATGTAATAATATTGTTGCTAGACAGGTCCATGTCATTTTATACCGGGTGTAACAAACGCGAATACAATAATGCAACCATGCTCGTAAGATTACACACAGATACAAACTGTATAAAAATCAATAGAGAAATCTTACATGGAGATACGTTATTTTCCCAACTCTTTAAGGCAGTTCTGGAACACAATTTCAAGAAATTAGAGTGGGAAGCCAAAGGAATTAATACCGACGGCGAAGTTCTCTGGAAACAGATGACCTTAAAAAGATTGGAAGTATGCTTAATAAGTATGATGACGCCTGTAATAAAGTTGTTTTAAACAATAATTTTATAAAGGCATAATATGTGACAAATCTGGTAGCAAGCGAAAATCCAAAATTCGACTGCAAGGAAATAGGATTAGTTCATAAATATAAATGCTTAGGTCATGAAACAGAATTTGCTAGAGACAACCAAACTGCTGAACTGCAAAGAAGAATCACTTTATTATGGGTTACACAAAATGACTGAAGTACAATGTAATTTTTTAAAGCATAAAGTTATTCTTTTTATTTCAAGTCCGCAAACTTTTCAATTAGTATACATGTTATGTAATAACATAAAACATATATTATAATTATTATTAATGCAAGTTTATTTGTTACAGTAAGTCACACGCTACGTTTGTGGCATACATTTCAACAGTTTCTTAGAAACACTTTAGACAGGTAAGTATTTTCGAACTTCTGTTAATTGTCACTACAAAAATAAGAATAAAATAAGAAATTTATTCGTCACCAATTTGGTTTAGTATATATGTGGAGTACCACAAGGTTTAGTATTGGATCCTCCATGTTTCCTTCTTTTTGAATGAATGGCATCACTTACTTAAAATCAATGAAAACATATTCTTTTTGCTGATGATATTAGTCTCACTTGGAAAAACTCTAATATTGCAACTCTTCATGCAATTATAACTTCTGATCTGCTTAAAATAAAAGCTAGTCCGACTAATTTACTTTCTTTTAACGAGTATAAAACAGTAGCATATTCCTATGAAAGAGGTCTTTAACCATTCTTATTTAACAGCCAGATCAGTATCGTTAATTCTTTAAAATTTCTTGGTATTTTTATAGACAGCAACCTTAAATGGTCCCTTCATATCGATTTGTTAATTAAGAAACTAGCCTCAGCCTGCTATGCAATAAGATCTATTTTAAACGAAATAAATTAAACATCTTAAAAAATAACATATTTTTCTTTGTTCGAGTCTCATCTTCGATATGTCCTTCTTTTTGGGGTTCTAGTACAGCTGCCCAATCTGATGTTATTTTTAAATTACAAAAAAGAGCAATACGGTATCTTTTTGGCCTCAGTAGAATAACACATTGCAGAAGCTACTTCAAAAATTCACGGGATTTTAACTCTTCCTTCTTTATATATTCTAGAAACTGTTTGCTTAATTCACACCTAAAACACCTAAATGTTTTTCCAACAAGACCTAATCATGACTACTCCACCAGAAATTTAACCTTTGACTTGTATTTAGCGATTCCGTCGACTGAGTTAGTAAAGAAGTCTATATTATATTCAGCAAAAAAATTATATAACCATCTTTCTTTCCAACCTAAATCTATAACTTCTTTCCATAAGTTAAATTTTTGTTCTCTTTACATTTGTTTTAGTGCTACACAAAACACAACGCCGTTTTGTTCCTGATGTTGTCGATTTTATTTATTTTATCTTTACCAGAATTTGGCAAAGGACCTTTTATTTTGCGCCCCATATAGTCTCCTATTAATTCATTTGCATATTTTAAAACCTCGCTTGATAGATTTTTGGGGAATGTATTTGATAGGTTTTTGGGGCATGTATTATTTCATGGATGTGCGCCCATTGAATCTGACTGTACTGTCATCAATTGTAATAGGACGACAAGGCATAAAAGAATTTAAAAATAAGTTGTTAAGAATATTAGTCAGAGCACAAATTTTGTAGAGTTTATCAAAATTGGGACTGTCACGCGGAGCCATGTTTTCATTGTCATTCAAGTGTAAGTATCTAAGAATGTGTAGAAATCTCTTTTATGTCATGACTTTACTAATCCGATTTACGTGAAAATTCGCTTCTGTTGACCAGTATAATCTTACTCCAGGTAATTGATGGAATCCCATGATTATTAAAATGCCTAAAAACGCCTTTAGCTCATCTGTATTCAAATCTAAATTTACTCTTTTTTTATTTGCATACTTCGATTCTCTGATAATATTATCTAATACAGTTTCATTTAAAAAATTACAAAAACATTGAATAGGTTTTTCTAAATTTTCTGGTACAATGCTTAATGTGTTTTCATTAAAATTAAAACTATCGTAGCCTACCGGATGTTTTGCTATTTTCGACCACACAAATTCACCGTTTTCATTATCTGATCCACCTTCATCATTTTGTTTGTCTTCTCCATCCTCTTCTCTCATTTTGCTGGTCAAACTCGCTTTCCTCAATTTGCTGCTCACTCGTAATGCTCCTCTCATTAGGTTTTTCTAATTCAGATGCAGTATCAGGAACGTAGTCCGGATCCTCGACAGAATCATTCTAGTCATAAATTGTTTTCGACGTGTTTAGTCTTTCAGTCAAGAAGTAGTTTCTCAGTCTTTGCATAGATGATATTCCTCTTGACGTTGAAGCACCATCGATTGAAAACGATGTAGGCAAAACATCTTCTGCAACACTGTATCTGCCTAAATCTGAATTATATGCTAAATTTATGTCTTCTTCGTTGTTTTCAAAAAACATATTTTCAATCTCATCTGACCCAAGTTTTCTAATTTCCTAAAGGACCACTGTTTTCTATCCATTCTAACTGAAACAATTACGAATTAATAGTACCGCAATATACTAGACTAGTGTCACTTATCGAAGAATTATCGATAAATAATATGTCGCTTTTACCATTATACTTTGTGTGTAAAAGAAGTAAAATGAACTTTCTTCCATAAATGTTCGTACCCGACAGCTTGAAACATGAAAATAATACTATTGTCCCAAGTCACATTAAGGATTTGGTAACTTAACTTTTAACCTTTGCATATTTTCGCTGCTACTAACCCTTGGATTACTTATTTTGTACATAATTAGATGTTGATAAAGATCACATACGTTTATCAATCAAAAGTTTCACTAGTCGCCGGTCTATAACAAATTAACGATAAAAAATTTGAAAACCATCGTATGGGCTCTTTGATCTGATTTAAAAGTTAGTAACATCTGAGCGGTAATTACTTCATACAAATTTTAACTGTTTGTGTAAAGTACGAATCTTGTATAAACGATTTATAACAAAAAATAATTAATTGTTTATATTTTTTGTATAAAAAAAAGAGACTGAAAAAATTAGCTTTTAGGTTAGAAACGTAAATTGTACAATTATTTTCAATGACAATAAAGCATATTTCTATTCTATTCTATAACTAAAAATACTAATAGACGTCCCCATCTATTCGTACCCTCAGTGCAAGATTGCAGTAAGTCAGAATAAGTAAGTTTCGAGATAAAGACGATTTTGTTTATTTTCGTGCTAATATCGGTCAAATAAGACACAAGTTTAAAAAAAATTACATTTATTTATGATTTTGCATGCTTTTTAGCCTATATTACATTAACTAAAAATAGAAATTTAAATAAAATAATATTATTGCTAAAAAATAGAAATTTAAAGTTACAACACTTTTGCACAGAGAAAATTGTAAAAAGTGTCGACACATTTTCTGTTAGTTGTTGTCCTCTTCTCGTATATCATCTTGGGCCAAACTATTTTTATAAAAACTATGGTGAGCTTCTCGGTAAGTAAAGAAAAAATAATCCCCAACAGCAATCGTTGGTTTAGTATGGTATTAAACTTTACATTTAATAGATTCAAAGAAATAAGATAGCTACCTACTTAAAATAAATAGGTACCTAATAAAACGGCTTATCACTAGCGGCAATTTAATCTTTCTATATCTGCACATGTTTCTGATAGCCACAATTCCTTGGCTTTTTAATGACAATGTCATAACAGGGTAGAAAAATTATTTGTAAAACTTTCAATATTTTATTTACATTTAAAACAAAAGGACTAATAAAATATGCAAATCAGGCTACCTTGAGTACAGTGATTAACAAAAGGATAGAAATTCACTACCTTAGTAAAAGTTACAGGAGGACAATATGATAAGACAATCGTCCCGGAAGGTTACATGAAGATTTAATACAATTTGGGATTTAGTTTCTATAGAATAAGTTTTCTGAGAATAGATATTTTTAACCTGTCAGTATTGTTAATACAAAAGTTTTAAAAAACTGTTTTTCCTTTCATAAGAAAAAATACTTTTTGGCTGTAAATAATTAGTCTTAATTAATGTGTTTTTAATCCAATCTAATAAATAAATGGTCAAACGACATCCTACACATTTTATGGAAAATATAATGTCACACAAAGGACATAAAACTTACATAAATAAATTGGTAAATCATAAATCTTGTTTATTGTCTCGGCCGTTAATGGATAACATAGACACGCTGTATATTAAAATTAAATACCACAGATACAGATATTAAAATAACAAAAATATCTTACTTTTTTCGTGCCTTTCATTGCTTGTTTTCGAAACCATTGCAATGTTCTGTGCAAAACTGTTGTAACTCTGTTACATTAGAGTTACAACAGTTTTGCACGGAACTTATGTACAAGAACGTAAAATAGTTAAGCTGTTGTTGTAATATTTAGCCGGTTAAACATTTGAAAGTTAATACAGTTTTACAGGGGATAGAGATGTATGTTTACAATCGAATTCCATGATTACTTTATTTTCATAAAATTTACAGCAGTCTTACACTGAGGGTGCGTATTTATTATTGAATTTATTAAATTTGTTTATTTCACTTTGTATATATACTTTATCGGGAACCAGATAAGAAGAAACATTATGTGGAAGATTACTGTAATTATTTTTATAATTTTTAAAATTGTTAGTGGTAAAAACTTAAAATTCTGTTATAATAATAATCATTTTTTGATGATTACCTATGTATATAACCGAAAAAGCTTTCTTAATTAATCAAAGAAGTATTTAAAAGTAAATATTACGAATATATAAAACAAGCTGTTTTAAAAATGTAATAATCTCATAAAAAGTTTACGTTTACTATTTTGGAAAAGCTCTATTTTATGTTATTAAAAACTTTATTAAAGGAAAATATAGTTCAGTAATAAAAAATGTAAAAATTGATGAAAAAATATGGAAAGATCAAACAATTTAATATGTACCCTTTCTAGATTAAAATTGACGCCATGTTCGGGGGTTAAGCAATTTCTTACCACCTCAGTGTACCCTGAATAATTTACGCACGATCAGAATAATATAACGCCATATTCTCCAAAGGATATCCACTTTCAGACCTATTATAAAATTGCAAATGCCCGCATTTGAATAGCAAACATTTTCATAGCGACATGCCTGGCAATGCGTGGCGGTTTTTAGATCCTGTTCCATTTGGGAGAGACATCCCTTTAATATCTCCTTGCCTTCTGAGGTCATCTTCCCGTCTCTATCTCTCAATCTGCGTTCCTCTTTGTGCGTTTCTCAGATACTCGATGATAACGTCTCTATAGGCATATTAACAATAGTTGTCATGTGTTAATAATGGGCTCTTAAATTTTGATGCCAGCTGTTGATTACATTATTACATAAAGGTATAACTTTGTCACACAGAAAATGCATTAAGGAGACCCAAGGAAAAGCGAAATGTTTGGGTCACTTTTAAGTTGTCTCTTTGAATGAAGCGCTTTTATTTCAAAATCTTTCTATCTGTTACAGTTTTATAAATAGTGGTATTGTTGTGAATTCTAAATGTTAGGTTTTATAACACCCATTATATTGTAATGTAAGTGTAATTTATTTTATTCACGAAGTAGAATATTAACAATTTAAATCCTGATTAGGAATGAATTAAAACTACTATTACTCGAAGAGTTTAAGTATCTAGAATTACGCTTAATGCAAAACTAAAGTGCAATATTTGCAAATACCACTGCTACAGAAATACACTAAATTTAATAAAAATTTTGATTTAGGTTCTACTTACCCTTTACTTCACTGTCGAATTCATGCTGTTGGTTACTTTTTATTTTTTTAGCGGTTAAAACTACCCCTATTACAATTGTATAATTTTCAATTAAAGCGGGTAATTCATTCAAATCCTCGGGTAAATGAATGTTAATTATCATTAAACAACATAATATAAATAAATGAATAATATAAAAGGATAAGAACTAAAACTCATCAATTGGTAAGAGCAACAAAAACAGATTACTGGGAAGTATTCACAAAAGGACTAGAGATGGATTTCTGTGGACAACAGAAACAAGTATGGCGCTTCATAAGACAACAAAGAAGCGAAATGAAAGAACTAGTTGAAATAGAACACATACAAGAGTATACATGGGTGGCATTCCTGATAGAAATGTTTAAAAAACAAAACGAAGAACCTTTAGCACGCCAAATATAATATATAATTAAAGTTTTTATAACAAATTAAAAAACAAAAAGTCACCAGAAGAAGATCAAATACCAAAAGAAACCCTTAAAATATGGAGGTGATTACCTCGTACAACAACTGCAACTTTTTATTAATAAAATAATCACCACGGACAGAATACCAGAGGAATGGAGGAGAGTGATGATCTCATGGTGATGTTCTTCAAAAAAGGAGATAAGAAAGACTCCAATAATTATCGAGCAATAAATCTTTTAAATACAACACTCGAATTGACAACAAAAGTCATAGCGACAAAAATAAATCAACGAATATTTCTGCAAGAGGAACAGCAAGAATTTCGGACAGGCTATATGTGTCTGAGAGATTTAAAAAAAGCGTTTGATAGAGTGAGAATTCGGGACGCGATACATTTATTATATGAAAAAGGAATATTACTGGATTTAGTAAAAACCATTAAGAATATATATAAAGATAACGTAGCTATGGTAAGATGTAAAGGAAAACTATTGCAACCTATTAAATATGAAACTAGCATTAGACAAGGAGATTCGCTGAGCCCATTAATATTTAATCTGATAATGGATGAAATCATAAAGAAAGTTAAAAAAAATATATAGAATGTGAGAAAAAAAACAAGGATAATATGCTACGCCGACGACGTCATAATAACAGCCGAAAATGAAGATGAGCTACAAAAGATTAATTAAAGAATTCGAAGATACAGCGCTCATATACAACATGGTGATCTCAACAGGGAAAACTAAAGTGATAGTGATATCAGCGGAACCGAAACGATGTAAACTAGCCATAAATAACAAAATAATAAAACAAGTGATGGAAACTGAATACTTGGGAATAAAACTGTCAAGCTACGGAAAAGTGAAAAAAAGTACAAAAACAAGTGAACATGGCAAAGAGAGCAGCAGGATGTCTCAACAACACAATCTGGAGAAACAAATACCTCACAACAGAAACGAAAACCAGGATATATTAATCAAAAATAAAACCGATAATGACGTACACAGTGGAAACAAGAGCAGATAAGGCGAAAACACAAATACTGCTGGAAACAACAGAAATGAAAGTCTTACGAAAAATAACAAACCAAACTCGAAGAGACAGAGTAAGAAGTGAGGCAATACGAGTAAGATGTGGTATAGAGGAAATAAACGCGTGGACCAAAAGAAGAAAAGTGGAATGGAATCAACACATCGAAAGAATGACAGAAAATAAAATAGTACGAATGTATATATATATATATATATATATTATATATATATATATATATATATATATATATATACTTCTAGCGGTTAATATGGGCTCCGTACTAAAACGGTATTATACTAACTCCAGGAGAATATACGCCGTGTATATTATTATCTGAGTAGCGCTTTATGTAGACTCCGACCAACACGTCGGATCAAGTGGACTCCGTAACTGGATAAAACATTTTTGGGATCCGTATACAGCTTTTAGCGTACACAACTAAGCTCCTGCGATGTTGCCAGTAGTTGTATTAGTCGTAGATTTTCAAATTTTAGAGCAGGTACATTTTAGAACTTAAAATTTATTTAGATATCCACCAGGTTAGTCATCGAGGAATTCCAAGAATATTTGGCTACTGTTTTTAAATATATTATAATATAAATTGTTAATATAATTTTATTTTATTTTTATGTTTAATAAGCACTTTGATAATTTAAATTACTTTCTCTAATTATTTTCAAACTTCATCCATTATAAACTTATTAATGCTAATATATAGCATTATTTTATAGCATTCTAATATTTTAGCTATGGATTAAATCCGAATAGCTTTTTGATATTACTTTACTTTCTCGAAGACATTATATTGTAACACAAGGATCTTATTAAATTACCAAAACCTTCCTTTCATATTTTATTCACTTATAAGGGGCAGCACTAACATCAGTAAGATAATAAGGCGTACCTATAGTTCTGGGCAGCTTAATAGAAAACTTGAATGTAGCAATTTTATTGGTTTCGCGACTGCTAACTGGATTGGGGAAGCAGGATATCAGCATTAAGTTAATGCATATAGGAATTGGTGCTTGACGGTTGAAATATCAAATACCAGAAGGTACGACGGTGGCAGTCTGAGAAAGCAAAGCAAAACAACTTAACTATTATTATACAATATCATATTTCCTAATAAACTAATATTCACTTTATAACGAGACAAAAAGATATCGAAAGAGTATGTACATACCAACGGGTTTCCTATGTCGGCATCCAGCAAAATTGTTGTAATATTGATACGGGAAACAAAACCTTGAGAGAGAAATTGGCCCCAAGAAACTCTGCTTTAATAAACAGTCGAATAAAATACAGATTCTCGATTTAAATAGTAAAAAAATTAAAGAACAATTTATTAAAATAGAAACAGCGCCGATTTACGATGTAATCCATTAACGGCCCAAGGTACAAAGCAGCTCCTAGTTATGCTGATGATTACATCTATAAATATGTAAACGACATACTGAACAAAGTCCAGAGAGCACGAAAAAAGTTTCAAGTAAACTCAACGAAGTGAAAACCAAATACCAGCGCATAACATAAGAGACCGTCAGTAAATCTAGATACAACGTTAAAGTCAACAATTTCAATTTCGAAAGTATGGAAGACATTAAATATCTTAGAACAATAATCGCAGTTGGTAATACTACCACTGAAGAAGTTTAGAGCATAATACAAGCTTTAGATCTATTTTTATGTACGGATGCGAATCATTACAATGACTAAAACAAATAAAAAAAGACTTCAAATATTGATAGATAATTGATAGGGAATAAGCACATCTATAGATATGAATGAACAGATCATACAAGGTGGATAGCAAGGATTTCGGATTGGAGCCCAATAGGAAGGAGAAAAAGAGGTAGACCCCGAAGATCATGAAGGGATGAAGTGGACGAGGCCATGGAAAAACGAGACCTTAGAGATGGAGAATGGCAGAACAGAGAGGACTGGAGACGTTGGCTGAAAGAAAGAAGGCGGCGACAGCTGTAAAAATCCTTATATAGATAGATAGATAGATAAGAATGAATAACATATCTTAGATAAATAAGCGGAACAAAAGAAATTGTGTATAAACTTGAAATTTCAGAAAAAATAATTAAATGAATTAATGTAAATCGTAGGAAAAGAAATAAGAGGAGCCATGACACAGTGAAAAACTAGAAATCTTATGGAAAAATACAATAAACTATTACATTTGCTCTTTAGCACCGTGAGAAGATCAAAATACAAATCTGCATATATAATTATATTAAAGAAAAGTTAATAAAAACTTCTGTTCGTCAGTAGCCAGAGAAATTACACATTATAATATATTGAATAATGTTTTTAGCATAAAAAAACGGTGTTATAGTCAATAACAAGAAAACCAAATAAAAGTTCATTAACAGACAAAAGGTATGATATAGAATGGAGCATTAATGTAACAATAAAACCATATACTTTTGAAGGATTGGAGCTATTTAGACATTGCTGATAACTTTGTCACATAAAAGATAAAAGCGAAAATGCATGTAGCAAACCATAGACATATAGTACAAATAGACTGAATACTGCCATACATTCACGTTTCCGCAATGCGACAGAGAAAACTGACGAAAAGCAATATCTGTATCTTTTTCTAATGGGACGGGTTTATCGACCACGTGACCTTCTCATTGATCATTTAGGTCACGCGTTCGATAAACCTAGTAAATTAGAAAGAGATGCAGGGACTGCTTTTCGCCAGTTTTCTCTGTCGCAGTAAGGAAACGGACCTGTATTGCAACAGTCAGTCTATTTGTATTTTATGTATATGTAGCAAACTGATATCCTCATATCACTATTAAATCTACAAAAAGAAGAAACTGCAATATAAACAAAATTTGTTTAGTACGTGTCTAGAAAAGAACTCTAAAAAAGAATTTGGAGATAGAAACGTCAACTACATGTGTAATATAAAAATCATTTATTTATTCTTTTAACCAAAATGTTCACACCAAGTTTTAATGTATTTAAATATCCGGTAGCTCAAACTACTTGTATGCTATAATAGTATTCAGTAATCCATCTCAATATGTCTGACTTTATTTTTTTTTTAATTTTATGGATAGAATGAAAGAAATATGCCACAATATTTATTATGTACTACATATTTTATTTGACGCTTCAATGTTCAAATAGGAGTTCGTTCTTAAAAATGTACAATATTATTTTTACAAGGTATTACGTATAAGATGTTATTTATGTTTATACTTTATCTACTTGGTCATAATAATCAATTAGTTCGCGGTTGTTTCGCACTCTGTATTGATTTGTAATATTATCGATAACAGGTTTATATATTTCTCTAATAATTCTTCTTTCTGCGATGCTCAATCGGCTCTTATTTTGTTTTTTTCGTCGTCCATGTTTTATGTTTTAATTCTCCCCGTATAATTAGCCCATTAACAGAGAGTCATTCCATCCAATAAGAGTGGAGGCTGCTCAGTCATCAAAGACAATCATTCCATCCAGTAAGGATGAAGACTGCTTAGTCATCAAAGACAGTCGTTCTATCCAGTAGGGGTGAAGGCTGCCTAGTCGTCGAAGAGACAAGTGCTATCTGCCAAACAAGAGAGTCGTGTCTTGGTTAAGGGGTAGCTGCCCTTTGCGCTATCGCCGATTCTTTTGTGGTTGCTGTATGTCAAGGGGTAAGGTCAGCCTACATATCTGTTGCTAAAATTACTTCGCTGCTGTAACGAGTACCATTTTTGTTACGAATTTATCTTATGTGCTAAATAAACTCTAATAAATCTTTTACCGCGAATTAAAAAACATGTTTTAACCTTTACGTTTATCTAAATAAATATTTACTATGTTGTATAATAGTTGCTTATTATGTTTGTTTTATTATTTGTATCTCTATAGGTATAATTTAGAATATAATATTATTTGTCTTATATACAAAATCATACGATTTGCGTTACATTGATATTTATGTGGCAATTAGCTATAGAGTCATTAGTCTTTCCTGTCATATCATATTTTCCTTAATCAACAAACCATAATCAAGCGGTTTAATTTGTGTAATACAATATCCCAATTCGTCTCATAATATTTAGTTTTCAAAACAGCTGTTACGCTAATAATTCGTTCACCTTTGTTAAAACACTTTGGATTATGACTACTTTTCTTGGCTACGCAATTTTAGTTTTTAAATTACAGTATTTATTGATATGTTATTGATAGGTTATGCAAGTGTTGAGGAATAGTTTGGGATTGATATATGAGGTTGTGAAATATTAGGTATTGTTGATAACTGGGTAGTTGTTATATTTTTATCTGTGTATGTAGTTTGAGAACTTGGGAATAATGTTAAGGGTGATATTTGAGATGGAGTTAATATTGGTATAGTTAATTAAGTAGGTATAGTCGAGGATTGTAAGGAAAAGGACTTCGCTGAAGATGCTGATGTGATCAAGACGTCATGTGTGGAAGAGTATTAACTACTGTATTTATAGTAGTAGTTGGCACTGTTGTTGTAAAGTTCTGATTTGGATTTGTACAGAATGACCAATTTGCTACAAAATGGTCAGCTTTTTACAATAGTAACACATCTGTTTTCTAAAGATAAGAAAATACGATTAGATGTTTGATCGTGGTTTCTGACAATTGAGGGAGGAATTAATGTAGCTTTCAAAGGAAAGATAAATGTATGTCTTGGAAAGCTCAATATTATATATCTATATACTGGGTTTGTTGTACCTCTTCGTAAAAAATTAATTTGAGGTAATAAATTGAGGCCTAATATTTTAAGTTCATATTCTATGAAAGTGTGATAAATACTAGGACAAACATTAGAGATCAGTAATCTTTCATTTGGTGTAATTAAGCGTCGAGCATAAATTATTTGATGATTGATAGTTATTCTTTCGTTGTCAGCCTTCATGACAGTTTTTTCTAATTCTTTACTAGCTAGGTAAATACAAATACGGTGATTTGAAATTCATGATGAAAAAATGTATATATCTTGGTTCTATAATTTTTCACAGTGCAAGTAGATATTGGAATTTTGGAATTGAATTGATTAACGCTACAGAATATGAAGAAGTTTTATATGATGTCAATAACGTTTGGAGCCTCGACGCCACTGGACTATTAACATCATCCATTTTCGTTGTTTAATGACATTAGGTTATATAAATAATATGAACTTGTTTTGAAGTAAGTATCTAATTAGATTAAAATGCCTTACCGATTTTCTCCATTGTTATTCTCCATTGTTATTTACGGTATCACAACAATTTATTACACTTTTAATATTAACTGGATATAAATAAAAGCACAAAAACTAGGTGCGATTAGGCTGGTAATTAAATAAATCTAGCTTCGACGAAGGTTCAAATCGTTGTCTCTTATTATTTTCTTTTCAAATATTCGGAGTTCTTCCTCACTTGCTTTAGTCATTTGCCATTACTCGTATCCATGTATTAAAATAGGTTTGAAATTAGTAGCAATATTATTTCTCCGAGAAAGTGAAGAATATCTATTTGCTATCCAGATTTAATCCATAGAATAAATATTGGAATGCTATAAAATAATGCTATTAGCACCAAAAAAATTTGCTGATAATCAGTAAAAAACTAAATAAATGTCCTTTAACATGCAAAAAAAGATGATATAGAGTAGAGCATAATGTTACAATAAACCCATATCATTTTAAAACATTGCAGTTTTTAGTATATCCTAGATAACGTTCTCACATAAGAAATAAAAATGAATATTTAGGTAGCTAACTGATGTATATATTATAACACTTTTAAATCCAGAAGTCTAATAGGAATCTATAAAATCAGGATATATAAGAAGATAATTAAATCAGTGCTACTGTGTGGATATGTGACGAGAACACTGTCAAAACAATGTAAGTAAAACTCAAGTAGTAATTAGATCAGGATTGCTAGAAATGTCATCGGAAGTATTTTCCAACTTATATAGGTCCGAGTACTAACCAATACCAAACGGAACTAATGCCAAGGTCAAACACATATACAAAGGTAGCAACGTCGTACAAGAAACTAAATCTCAACGCCAAAGTTGCGCCAAGCTTGCGCTGGCTATATCCAAAGGCTCTCTAATAACTGCATTGTCAAGCTAAATTGGGAGGATCGAGAAAAAAAATGCCCTTAGGACGTCCACGAATGAAGGAGGGAAGTAACATATGGTCAGATTTAGGAATAATGAGACTACCTACATCTTATCAACACATCCCTGTTCAATCAAATGCTATCCTACCTACAATCAACAACTTATTTGTTAGGGATTATCAAATCAATTACAAGTAATCAAATGAACTAGACTTGAAAAAGTTATCACAGGAAAGGCACTTCAGAAATAGGGAAATAAATTTTTACAACGTCATTTACGTGGCTGAGTTTTCAATACTAATGAGGAGACAAAAAGAAGAAAAGGTAATAGAACCTTGTTGCGTTCTGACTATATGATGACGATGACCTTTATATAACATATAGGGAGAAAGAGAGACGAATGTCTATGTTCAATCTAGAACTCGCTGGTTTTTCTCCATTTCGAATTGGGTTTGTATATGTATTACTATAGAAAATAAAAGGAAGAGAACTATAATTATGAAATTTTATCTAAAATGTAAAATCAATAAACAAATTATATATACAAAAAGATTATATAAATCCCTAATATATATAATAAAGTAGTTATTCATAACTCAGGTGGCTTTACAAAAGGTAAACGAATGAGCATAAAAGCACAGCTGTTTTTAAAACTTAATATTATTAGACAAATTGTGGATATCCATTACCGCTTGTCTATAAAATGAATCAGAAGACTATGCTAAAATATGATACGGCAGGAAAAACGGCAATGTAAAGCAAATATGATGATTTTGTCACAGCATAAGAATATTGCCGCGTACTGTTATATAGCAATTTGTTGTCACCAGTTTATAGTTTTCGAAAAATGAACTCAGATTTAAATATTTAAACGTCAAATAAAATATAAAAACCTATTTAACCTTATTCCCAGCATTATTCTTAAACACTGACATAACGTCACAAGAAAATAATTTTAAAAAATCATTGCGAAATTCAAAATTTATATTTATACCGGTCTCAGAAAATAATAATATTTGTATAAAGTACAGTCATATTTTGAGATAAAATCTTCAATTCAGAGCAAAAAACTGAGCACACAAATATTTATTATTTTATGTACTATGTTGTAAAATAGGTATACTCAAAACAAATAAATATTATCTACCAAGTGCTCTACTCCAGTTTAATATCTTCTTTTTCTTCTTCTTCCTTCTTTATAAATAGGCTTAATGCCTGTTTTACTTCGGTTTTGAGCCTCAATTGACGTTGTCTGACCATCTTTTCCTCGGTCGCCCCAATGATCTCCTTCCATTTGGCGATTTGTCTCTTGCTATTCGTACTATTCTATTTTCTGTCATTCTTTCGAAGTGTTGATTCCATTCCGCTTTTTTCTTTTGGTCCACGCGTTTATTTCCTCTAAACCACATCTCGCTCGTATTTATTCACTTCTTACTCTTTCTCTTAGAGTTTAGTTTGTTATTTTTCGTAAGACTTTCATTTCTGTTGTTTCTAGCAGTCTTTGTGTTTTCTCCGTATCTGCTCTTGTTTCCGCTATGTATTCCGCCAGTTTACTATCAATGCATAAAATATTATAAAAATTTCGTCATAGTTGTAAATTTATATTAGATAAAACCAAATGTAGAGCATATAGTGAAATCTGAATATCTTAGAATAACTATAACGAACGAGAACATTAATGATAAGAAAAAGCCAGGCCCATCGCTAAGAAAGTGAGAAAGCAATTGGCAAAAGCAAAGGGTACTTTGTACTAAAGTAGCCGTACTCTAAAGCATAAGCATGTCATTTTCTAATCTTTTAGTAAGTGATGGATCCGACCGTCACTTGATAAAAATTCATTTTATCTAACAATAAAAGATGTATGCGTTTACACGTTATAGTTTGTAACTGAATAAGTTAAGGACGGGACAATTGTTTGTCTCAAGTTGGCCATTCAGAATTATGTCTTTATTTTTTAATTTGCTAATTTCCATAGATTCTACTTTTCATAGAATCTAAAGGTAGCTTCAGGGCTTTATTATAAATATACTTTTTTAGGAATGAAAATACGTAAATAGAACCTGGAATATGCATGTAACGTAACCTTTGATCTCTGAGATAAACCCAACTCCTGAACAATGGCGCCGATATATGTAGTTAAAATTTTGTACACCTATTTTAACCGTTTATTTCCTTATTATCCATATATGAATTGTGACCGATATTACAAACTCATTTATTTTTCACAAAGAGACTGTATATTAACTACATTTTTTACTATACAAATCTGATCGAAATATTGTCTAAAAGTAACAGTATGTAAAATTAAAATTTTTAATGAAAAGTATAAGATTAGCCATATTTTATAGGGTTTAAAGATCGGCCAAATCGGCCTTTTTAATGCCAACTATTCTAATTATGTCTATAAACATTAGAGAAGGGAATATCCAGAGATAAAGATAGGTACTTTCCTTTACTTAACTTTATCAGACATATGCGGTTAACACAAATGTGACGTATTTCTAGTGCAGGAAACACATTGAGGGCCAAACATAGGCAAACAAGAAAAGAAAAACTTAAAATGAGAGGGGACAAAACCAGTCAGCTAAGGGAATCTTTCAACGGTGTTAAGCTTGGATCTGCTATCTACGTATATACCTACCTAATGAACAATATTACGGCTCCTGACTAAAGATCTGAGCACAAAACTAATTCTAAAATTTGGATCAAAAATACAACAATGGCTTGTATTGTCCGGGTATGCCTACACAACAGAAGATTTTTCCTATCATTCAATGGTAAAAATAACAGATTGAAAACGCAGAAGAACGGTCTCCTTTGGGGTAGCGTAATGGTACCTACACTGTATAATATTTACACAACCCATACCAGTAAATACTAGGACTTTTATTATGTAGACGATACATCGATATTGTTGCACAACCAAAAACTTTTGTTGCTGAAGTATAGAAAAATCTAAATCATACTTTAAACACAATAAAAATAGACTATGAATCAATTTTAAGCCAAACCTCAGAAAAAGTCAGAGGTCCTGCTTTAATGTCCCTAACAGAATTGCTTTTAAAAATCTAAACATCCAATAGTGTCATGAAATTTTTAAACTCTGGACTTGCTATAAATACCTTGAAGATAGTTTGTATCACACTTTGTCATTCATAGAACATTGTTTAAAACTAAAAGGCAAACTAAGGACCAGAAAAATAATCTCTGCAAACTTGTCAGCTAAAAATGAGAAGCATCCTTTCATCCTTAAAACGTAGACGCTTGCACTCTATGCTTCTGCTACCGAATATACCTTGCAAGTATGGATGACACCAACACATATTTAACACGTAGATTTAGCTATAAATTAGACAGCCAAATTCAGCGATTATTAAGACACACACACACACATCCATACATAAGCTCTACAATATCGTAGCTATCAATTCACCTAATATCCGAAGATAAGTAGCTAGACTGCTAGAGACTAAAAGATACAAAGTCTAGAATCGCAACATCCACTCAACGAATACCAGCTCAATTTATGACTAAAATCGAGAAAAAACTGACCAAAGATTATTGCAAATTTGACACTAACTCCACGTTTATTGATTACATATTACCCCTAAATAGCAGATAAAACATTTAGAAGTATGTAATATTGGTGAACTGGTACATTCTTCTTATATAAATTAAGCATTCTTCCCTCTTTTGTGCACTACTACCAATTTTTACATAAAAATATCTATTTTTGCACTTAAATATTTATTTTAAGATAACCTATCCAGAATTATATGTAGTACACAGATAAAACCAGAAATAAAATAATAAAGAAGCTGTATACAAGATATCGTAAAACAATGGATTAACTAAAAGTTCTTATTAATCGTATTCTTAAATAAAACGTATAAAGACATATTCATGTTAACAAAATACATTAGGAAATATTCGCATATGAAAAAACACGTCCAACTTGGTAATGAAATCCTTTTGTATTTATAAAGCTATTTTTAGAATAGCAGGTACCTACCAAAAACAGGTATTTGGTATTATACATATCTATTACATATTGTCAATATGATCGCCAACATTCATAACGGATAGGCACATCAAGAAGAAGAAGAAGATTACATATTGTAATGCGTATGAAAAGGAGTCCGTATGAACCGTTTAAAATATATAAAATATATATATCAAGAACGCTGGCCTAAGTGCATAGTTGCCAAACTATCAGAGCTTACTTAAACCGATATTCCTATGGTTCCAATATACAGTGAAAAAGATCTGAACGACCCCTATAATATATACACGTGAACTAAGCGAAATACATTTATGATACAGGGGTACTTATGAGCTCCAAAATTTTATTAAGAATTATGAAACTATACATCTTAACGAATCGACAGAGCCAATATTATGGAATGGTCATGTGAGCTCCGTATATCGGTGTCCACTTGACCACGGAGCTCACTTGAACCTGAATTTTAACATGGGCGGAGTTCACTTTATGCCGTAAATATATATATATATATATATATATATATATATATATATATATATCCGATATTTAGGCAGCACACGCCCTTCCGGTAGGGATCTATGGAGGAGTTTCACCGAGCCGCAAGCCCTTATCTCTTTCCGTACTGTTCCACCATAGGCCGATTGGACACCAGCATATTCTAGTTTAAGCCGCAGATTCATTTTAGAATTTTAAACTGCTGCGTTAGCCTTTTTGTTTTCTGTAGACCGAGCTGGGGATCGAACTCACTTCCTCTGAACCACTCGCAGTGAAGCGAGTGAGGAACCGGCCGCCCAGCCCGCTTGGCTATCTGACCCATGACGTACGAATAGTACGAATAGCAAGAGACAAATCGCCAAATGGAAGAAGATCATTGAGACGACCGAGGAAAATATGGTCAGACAACGTCAATTAAGGCTAAAAACCGAAGTAAGACTATTATAAAGTCTTACTTCGGCAGTTACCGAAGAGGCATTAAGACTATTTATAAAGTAAGAAAAAAAAGGAAGTTATACACTAAGAAAAAGAAGAAAGTAATTTAAGATTTTATCACAGTTTAACCACTAAATTTTACCCTCTACAATATTTATAATAAAAAAAAATATAATTGAATACCTTGTCTCTGATTTGCTTGACAAATTGGATTTAGGTTATACCTACCCTCTAATTCAAATTTCGACTCATGCCGTTGGTTGCTTTTTTTAGGGTGAAAACTACTCTTAATTCAAGGTTACTGTCTACTAGCTTTGTTGTTAGTTTTGTTTTTGTTTTGAGCTTTTCGTTTTTTTGTTTTTGAATATCCGTCCCAAAATATTTCCAGTATAACTATATATATATATATATATATATATATATATATATATATATATATATATATATATATATATATATATATATATATATATATATATATATATTGATAAAGTTGTATTTTATTAATTTTATTTTTTTTTTATAATAAATGTAATTTTTATAATCTGTGGTTCGTTGTTTAATTTAATATACCTCGGCTAGCTAATTATGTGTTCGATCTAAGCAATTTGTCACTGTGTGACGTCGACTCTGTAGTCTCCTGGTAGAGTTCAAAAAGAAATTAAACCAAAATTTACTTTAGACTTTTGATAAATTAACCCAAATGACGCACGTTATTTATTAATATTGAACAAATTTAATATAAACAATAAAATTCGTCTGCAACTTCGGTTGCCTTTAAAAATTTACAAAAATAGGAATGGTTTAAGTCTTAACGTGGTTTAGTGACGTGACAATAAAAATGTATTACAAAATGTGGAGACTCTCTACAAGTACCTAAAAACTAAATAAATATTGCAACTTTATAAAGTGTTTAAATGAACTATAAAGAAAAAGAAAATGAACACTTTATTCCGCTGACTATTCAAATATAATCAAAATTTCAAATGATCCCCAAAATTATTGTCCAACCTCACTTTAAAACAGTTCTGATTTCTTTAAAGGAAACTAACTACTCAAAAATAATCGGTGAAACTGGAATATCAATCCTCTCTTCGGAAGTTAAGGTACGTACTATTCTATTTTTAATTTAATGATCATTAATAATTTCAATTTTTAAGGCCTATCGCAATTATGTTAATTCATGAATTTTAATTTTCTCAATTTAAATGACATTTCTATACTCCAATATAATTTATAAGTGAAATTGTTTCTCTTACTCTCTGGAACAAATTTCTGGATATCTCTGCTGTGGAAACTGTGGAAAAACTAAATTCTAATTAGACGAGTTAAAAAACACTCCCGACCTATTCCACAGTTTCAGGGCTCTCCTTCGTCCAAAAAAACCTCGTCGGCGTCCTCTCCAAAAACCAATTCCCATTATTATCCGTTGCTAACAGCAACCAACGTTCTTTTTTTTTTGTCTTCTATTTAAATATTTTAAACCATAAAACTGTCCTGTTTGACATATTTGTCAAGCCACATTACTTTCTCATAATCACTTTAATCACATATAATTTGGGAATTTACAAAAAAAAATGTTTAGATATAAAACTTATTCTATTACAATACTAATTTATTCTGTTCATGTCCACATCATTGTAATTTCTTATTTAACAAAACCCCTATTAATTTAGCTCCCACAGACTGTCAAATAAACTGTCAAGCAGTTTATTTTCTGACGTTTATTAAAACTTCTATGTTTAAATATTTTTTTAAAATTCTTCTTTTTTGTTCTTTTTACGGTTTAGACGATTCACCTATACACTAGGCAACTATACTATTCAGAAATTATTAACACTATACCAGGTAAGTCAAAATTAATTTATTTAACAATTTACTAATCTTTTTCTCTCTTTTATTTCAGAGTCGAACCCACATTGTGATGGCTTCATGAAATTCATAAACAACAAACTCATATAAAAATCCTTTAAAGTTGTATATATTTTAACATATTGAAATCATTTCAATATATATATATATATATATATATATATATATATATATATATATATATACTGTGTCCGTAAAGTGTGGAACAAATTCTTTTTTAGCTAAACAGAGCATTTTAGGAAATAATCCTGAAACACGTCGACTTTTGATTTTAATTAATCCCATTTTAAAATAATATTCTAATATACAGGGTGAATTACTTTCGAGTACTGACGTCACCGTTATTTTTTTTAATGGAACACCACCATTTTGTCTCAATTTTCGGATTACTCTAGCTGAGCTGATTCCAAAAATGTATCACATGTTGATTCAAATTGGTAAAGAGTGGACAAAAATACAGTAGTTTTGTGTTTGTTCATAAAGTAACGCGTTAGTTACATTAACAATATTATCAAAAATACTTATTGTCTAGCGGAGAGAATATGATGAAATACATGACTTTATAAATGTTTGAACTGCAGCCCTTGCTGTATTTGGCAGTAACCCAAACGTTGTACAAATTCTTGTTGAACCTTGTTTTTTGTGTATTGAGAAATATTGTTTATTGTTGTCCGAATTCTCTGTTGTAATTCTTAAATATTTGCTGGTTTCGTTTGATACACAACATTTTTTGATGGCCCAGCATAAAATAATCCAAAGCATTAAAATCTGGTGACCTCGCTGGCCATTCAATAGGTCCACGTCTACAAATCCACCTGTTCGGAAAAAATGTATCTAGGTACCTTCTAACATTTACAGCATAATGTGTAGGTAAACCATCCTGTTGCAACCATAAACTTTCATCAAATCCTCCAGGATTATGTCTGCTGGGAAACAAATTACGTAAAGTAGGTACGAGATAGCCCCTTAAAAACTCAAGGTACGTTGCCCCGTTTAAATTACCTTCGATAAAGTGGGGTCCGATGATTCGATTCTTACTATTGCATCCCATATATTTACCTTTTGCGAGTATTGTGTATGATGCTCACGCATCCAGTGGGGGTTTCCTTTTGCCCAGTATCTACAATTCTGACTATAATAGATTTAATATAATATATTGTAGGTCGTTATTAAGTCTTACGGGTATTACGTAAGAATAAATTTAAACCATACAAAATTAACTTATTGAAAGAATTAAGTGAAAATGACTTCGATTGTAGATTAGAGATTATTGATGTAATGATGGATAAAATGGAAAATGATGAAAATTTCGTAAACAGAATATGTTTATCTGATAACATTTACTATGTGTGAACGTGTAAATCAACAAAATTTAAGGTACGGGAGTGACATAGTAAATCTACACTGGAAGCGTGAAAACCATACTCAAAGACCACAAAAATTAAATGTATGGTCAGATATAGTTAATACTTAGTTAATTGGGCCATTTTTTATTAAAGGAAATTTAAGGTTAAATAGTTACGAAAAGTTACTTAGAATTGAAATTGTACCAACACTAGAAAACTTGTTTGGAACCAATTTTAATCAGATATGGTTTTAGCAAGATGGAGCTCCACCCCATTTTGGTGTAAGTTTTCGGCGTTATTTAGATGAGATATTTTTCGGACGATGGATTGTAGACAAGGTAGAACTAAGTGGCCTCCACGTTCACCTAATTTTATCCTAAATATTATTTTGATTCGGTATTAGGCCGTGGTTTTAACACCGGCGGTTTTAGACCGTGTAATGCTGTCTTTTTTGTCAAGGTTATGATTTGTATTTTTGGAGCATTAACTGACAGTCTCTCTCGTTTGAATCAGTTATCAATAATATTTAGGGCTACTTGCATTCTCCCAGATTCATTCTGGTCAAAATTTCTTCTAATTGCAGTATCATCACCGTATCCTAGATATTAAAAATCTTTTGCGGACGACAGATTTTTGAGAATATCTCCAATGAATGTAGATAGCCTTCACCTGCTCCCCCTTTGATGGTTGCCTTATCCAGAGTGAATGTTATTATTTTCTTTCTCAGGGATATTCTTATCCATCCGCCTATTACCGCATGTGTGCATCGTCTACTCATTGCCTCAACCAAAGAATTTGTGGTAACAATATTAAGATATCTAAATAAGCGCTGCTAAATAAGATCTAAATATTAAGATATCTTTTTGTCCTCTCTTCAATTTAAGATAATTCTAAGATCATCCAACGCTTAGTCCGTAGATTTATAAGGTTGGTATGAATGTTGGTGATTGCTGAGAGGATTCTGTTTTAGCACTTCGCCTATTATGTGCCTAATCATAATTCGTTTGTCATATTTCTCGTACGACCCCAATGGTAACCTAGCTTTAAAGAGCTTGCATAAGTACGGTGTCAATATATATAATCCCATTTGCAAAAGTATTGGATATATGCGATCTGTCCCTGAAGCCTTTTATGTCTGTAATTTATTTACAGCCAATCTAATTCTGCCTGATCTTGTGATTGCTGTGGTCATTTCCCAATCTATAGAGCCTACCATAATCGGCCTTTGATCTACAATGGTTAGCCTGTGTGCATCATTTACAATTGTTGAAGTCGGAAAGTGCGTATTTATGAGGTATTTAAGACTTTTCTCTTTGGTCTCTGTGAATTTGCCATTAGATTTCTTTGGAAAACTTGCTTGTTTAGTATCAGAACCATCCTTTGTCAGGACTCAATGGATTTAAAAGCAGGCTGAGATATCTGTAATCTTCTTGTAAAACTCTATAAAATAATTATGTCTCTTATAGTTAAATGTACGTTATATATTGACGTGCAAGCAAATCAGCGACTTTTTTCATTCTCGCGCCTGGTAACATGACGAAAAATATAGTTTATCACAAGGTCCAATAAAAATAATCGATACAAGTGCAGCCCATTTAATAAATAGTTACTTCTTTGCCACGTGAATTAGTTACTTTTTAAACTTTTATTTTAATTAATTACTTTAATCATGTTACAAAAAAAGTTACTAGAATGCTGTTAATAATTTAACAGAACATATTTATTCTAAGGCTGTACAAAGTTCGTTGAGTCAGCTAGTCTTTTATAAAGAAATGTTACAGACTTATACATTTTGATGCTTATGGCAAAATAAATTTTCATGCGATTTTTAGTGTGATGTTTCTTTGTTTCTGTTACTGAAAATATGCTGTTAAAGTACGCTGTTCGTATAAATATAAAATAACAATGTTGAATAGCGATTTTTAAAACAGATATTTCAGTCCAACTTCGTATATCTCAAACTTGCATGCAATGAGTTTAAAATATCTGCATTTATAGAGATTCCTATTCATATTCAGGTCATATCTTCCATTCTATTTCTGTCAAATAGGAGAGTTAAAAAGGTAAAAGAAGCTAAGACGTAAATACCGGTTAAAATAGTTAAAATAGTTAAAAAAGTTAAAATAAGTAAAGAGTGATGCATTTACAACAACAATTTTAATTATTAGTTTTTTATTTAACAAACACTAACAAGACGCTTATAAATATTAAAATCTGATCAATTAACATGATTATCACAATTTTTTTCTAACTAATCTAAAGACTAAGGATAAAAACAGGCTGTATTCTATATTGTCCATACTACAATTATGTTTATAATATCGTTAATAAGTAAAAGGTTACACAAAATGCATTACTGTTAGAGATTGCCTTTACCTAGAAAAATTTATTGGATGAAAGGTCTAGTGGTAATGGGTCGCTAAAAAGAAGAAATAAGAGACAGTATGAAGTAGACAATTAATGTCATGTTGTTGTCATGTGGTAAACGCACTATGGCAGCACAATTGGAAAATCGAAAGAAAACAAGAAGAATATTAAGGGATATTTTTACGCGTAAGGCCAACGAGTTAGAAGGTCTTACCTATAAAAGCAGAATCATTGGACTACGACTCAATAGAATAAGAATATCCTGGGATCTGTTAAGATGTAAGTTTAAGGAGTTACAGTCAGTTGATTCCCAAATTACTGAATTATCATTAGAAAGCTCTACTGAGACAGAGCTAGAAGCAGATATAAAGAGTTGTGATGTGTATTTGAGAAAGTTTTCCAAGTGTGGAAACAGATATAATAAGCTGATGGAAGTAACGAAGACTGTAGCATCCAGCAGGCATAGTTCAGTGTCTGTCCCAGAATACAGATGAGCCAGAGTTAGGTATGAGAAAATTTAGATTACCTACCATTAAATTTAAAAATATGATGGCGGTGTCAAAGGTTGGTTGTCATTCTGGACACAATTCAAAAAGATTGACGAGGATGATTCCATTGATTGCCATGATAAGATAAGATAAGAATATTTAATTCAAGCCACAGTACCAGGTAGTACAGCACATCAACTAGTGAAGAGCTATCCACCTAAGGCTGACAACTATAGCAAAATTATGGAAAATATGCAAAGCAGGCTTAGTATAGAAGAGTTACAGATAGAAGTATATATTGGAGAGTTACTAAAACTCATTTTCAGTAAGTTTGTATCTAGACAAAAGTATATCTAAACTGTATGACAACATTAAAACTTAACTGCGAGCACTGGAGACATTAGGTATCACATCTGATAAGTGTTTAGCAATAATCTTTCCATTAATCGAATCTTGTTTACCCCAGGAATTGCTTAGAGTATGGCAACACTCCACAAATATTGACTACAGAGATGGGTAGGTTGAAATTGTTAATGACTTTTTTCAGAAATGAAGTAGAGAATGAACAAAGGATTGCTTTAGCTTCTAAAGGTTTTGAACTTTCTTAAAAAGTAGCTTCATCCACTAAAGCTAGTGTCAAAATGTTATCAGATTTTTTAACTGCTGCTGATTTAATTAAATGTGAAATTTCAGCTTGTGTCTTTTGTTCAGGTACAGATATAGTTAAGATTGCTTTAAGACACAAAAAATGACATTTAATCAAACAAGGGATGTTCTCATTGGAAAAAAGGCTTGTTTCAAATGTATAAAAATATTTTGGGATGACCTCCAAGATACTGTTTTGGATAGAAATGGATTATCTGAGACCAAGCTGCGGTAGATTAAAACTGAAGAGAGTTAGAAACGAACAAATAAGAAACGAAATGAAAATGGAGCGAAATATCCATGATGATATAGAAAGAAAACACCTAGAAGACTACTGGAATGGATCCCTCCTGAAAGAACAAAGAGAGGTTGATCACAGAGAAGTTGGCGCAATGATATTGATGAAGCAATAGCGGCAAGAGACTTAGAAGAGGCAACTGCATATTACGGAAAAAGATGGAAATTTGGGGCGAAGAAGCGGCGACAGCCGTTACCAATTCTTGGGTTTAGGTTCAATAAAGATATATTACATGTGGAACTAGATTTTATTTTCCATAGGAATCAACGTTTCGGCAGGAAACCCTTGCCTTTGTCAAGATTTTTATATCTCCCTCTTCTTTTTGTTTTGTTCTGTTTTTTTAAATTTTGATGTTTTTAATATCAAATTTATGCTTCTTCCCGCTTTTATGTTTTGTGAGCGCAGTGACGTTGTTCTTGTCATATTTGTAAGAACGAATTCTGGATTGAAGCAGTTGACTGGTTTGACCGATATAGACACCTTCACAGTTAATACATGGTATATCGTAAACAACATGTGATTTTTTAAGTTTTGGAGTTTGTGTTTTTAGGTTTGTGAAATATTTATTTTTTTTATATTTAGAGGTTGTTACCTTTGTGGGCCAGTGTTATATTATGTTTGACTAAAAGATTTGTTAGTTGTTCGGATAAACCTTTTATATATGTTTACAAAAGTAACATGGTCATGGTCTCTTAACTACAATTCCCATCATCCATTTTCCCATAGATAATATTAATCATTTTATAAATTAAAACTAGAATGGTCACTATTATGCCGCAAAGGAAGACGTCTGGCCTTAAGATAATTCGCCAACGCACTATAATAGGTGCACGGCACTATAAGAAGAAGAGAAGAAGGTCACTATCAATGGCCCTGGATCCTCAATTCTCTTATTCTCTAAAGTATGGTTGTCACACGCAATATTATATTCTGTGTCACTGTCATGATCACTGTTTATAGTTGGAGAGTCACTAATATCAACATCATCCTCAGTTAAAAAAAAGTCTGTTACTGTTCACTTGTATACCGTTTTCCATCAATAACAATCGCACACATGATCGAAAAAATACACGTATCTGGTATCTTTGGGTCAGAATAGATTCCACATAGTAAAACCATTTAAAGTACTATTATTACTGATTTGGGAAAACTCCCGAAGGAAATCGAGAAGTCGTTATTTGGCACTTGTTTGGCAAATATTCGAAGAAAAAATTTACCCGTTGTTGTCGAAAATGACTCGATGATACCATTTAAGGGATAAAAAAGTAATAACAGCGTGAAATAATAGGATTACTTGAAATTTAAATAACACACGTACATATTAAATAAAAGAACACTAGATAACTCAATATATTTTTTAAATAAAAACAAAATGTTTTTAACTTGTTATTTTTGCATTGTATTAGATTACTATAATAGACGTCTTGTATATCCTTTGTGGCTAAAATATCATGAAAAAATATCGTTTACTCGATTGTTTCTCCAACACTCGATATACTCACCCTCCCTCTTTGTTTCTGGCGCAGTTCGTATGGATTATCATTTAATATTTTCCGAGAATGTAAGGGCGTAGCTAAACTCGAAAAGTTGTGATTAGTTGTGAAATTATTTAGGTAGTTCCAAATCGGAAACTTAGGCACTCGAGAGAGAAAGGAGGAAACAATGTTCGAAATAAACGTAATAAACTTTTTTCTGGCGATTAAAAGTTGAGATACGCCCTAAACCTTTTATTCGTGTGACAAAAATTAAAAAACATATTTATTATAGTAATTGAGGCTGGAGGTATTGATTTATTTTACGATATGTGTATGTGCTTCAAGATATAATATTAAAAGGAAAAAGATATAAAAACAATATTGAGAATTGTCATGTAAATAATGAAACAAAAATGCATAATTTAAAATGCAAGTTGGGAAAAAAATAGAAATAAATTAGGTAATTCAGAAAACAAATTCTGAAGAAAAGTCAAACCAAAACAGATAAATAATAATAAAGTGTCAACAAAACAATTAAAATTAGAAAAAAAAAATTAGGAAGTACATCTTATAATTATTGTACAAGTACATGTTTGTCTGTTTTTATATTTAGGTATAATATATATTGCGTAGAAACTACTTATAGAACATAGTTATTTAGTTTTGACGTTATTTTAAAAAATAAATACAGCGACATATCAACTTTTAAATCTAAATATACATGGTTTCTCATTATATTTTGACCCCCACTTATTTTCCTTAATTTCGGGAATACAAAAAATAGTTTCAAATAGAATATCATTTTATCTATACTGACCAATAGTGTAGCAACAGAGTAAACTTTGTATACAGGGAGTGCCCAATAAAATCATCTTCAATATTTCAAATGGGACACCCTGTATTTATTTATAGTTTTGAGTAGCCCTGCATTTCCAGATTACAAATATATAACATAGTGTAGCATTAGTTTTGTTCTATAATGGCATATCGTACTACTATACTATACTAAGACAAGAAAAAAAATATATTTAGAAAGTCAACAAAATTAATGACTTACAATACTACATTTAAGATACGATATTACATTTAAGGTTACAATAGATGCTCAAAGTACCCTCCATTTCTATCAATGCACAAGTAATATATTCGTCTCAAATTTTCTAATGCGTGAGATACTGTATTATTATGACCATTTTAATTTTCAATTTCCTCTCGAACTTTTGCCGCGATAGTGTTAATATTTGAATTTGAATCAAAATACGCTTTTTCTTTTAACAACCCTCATAAACAGAAGTAGAGTAGAGTATGTAGTTCTCTTTTCCCATGGTACTTAGAGAACGGCTTAAATTTATCAATTGACAAATCAGCAGTATCTATCTTCACAAGACACAACCTTCCTCCAAATCAAAATATACTTCTTGATAATCAATCTTTTACATTCAAAAACCATATGAAATATCTGGGCCTTATACTGGATAAAAAATTGACGTGGAAACAACACATACAATATATGCTGGATAGATGCAACAAAGGTAGTAATTTTCTTAGAATGACAACCAAAGTGTGGTGGGGTTGCGATGTTAAAACATCCTTATTGTTTTACAGAGCTTATATACGATCCATTATAGATTATGATGCTACTCTTTACGGTTCTGCATCTAGAAATCTTCTAAGAAAAATTGACATTTTTCAAAATTCTGTCTTAAGGGTCTGTTTAGGTGCTATGAGATCTACCCCTAGGTAGATCTCATAGCACCTAAACAGACCCTTAAGACAGAATTTTGAAAAATGGCACGTATTGGACTCAAAGATAATGAATATGTAGATTACTTAGCTAAAACCAGTATAACATCAGGCACTTTATTGCCATATTCTTTATGTGTATCAGATGCCATTAGGATATTTAAAAAAAAACAGCTAGCGACATGGAAAGATCAATGGAATCTTTACTGCCTTACAAACCAAACAAGATACACCACTTTACAACCAGTTATTCCACAAACTACTTGGTTTAAGAATTTTTAATCTCCACGTAAATATAACCACCATAAATAGACTACGCTTCGGACATGCGTGTTATCCAAGTCATTTATATAAAATAAATTTGATTGAAGATGATAATTGCAAACACTGCGGAAAACTGGGTGATCTTGATCACATCTTTTTTGAATGCCCTAAGTTTCAACAGCATTCAAACTCTCTCTACAAAAAATTAATCGAATTTAATATGTATGCACCATTCAATATTCAGTCGCTACTGGCGACAGGCTCACAAAATATATATAATATCATTATAGATTTCTTGTCGGACACATGCATGGTTCTATAGAATTTGTACTCGAGCATGAAATTTTTCATGATCGTGTGGAATTTAGATTTGTATCCTTTGTTTACCCTAAATGTTATAACACCTTATCCGTGGTCCAGTTTTGTTTGTCTACTAAGAATGTCTTGATGGGCCCGTAGACGAGAAGCAAGTGACCCTGTAAGTTTCCTTGTCGTATATTCTTCTATTAATTATCCGTTAGTTTTCGATTAGGGATAGAGTTGTGCATTTGTCTGATTGGAGAATCTATTGCAACTGGCTGAATGACTAGTGTCAATGCCATTAAAAAAACCCTCATAAAAAGCTACCACCTGGTGTTAAGTCAGGACTATTTGGTGGCCATATAAAATGGTACTCTTATTGCCGATCCACACATTAAATTGATTATTTGAATGTTCTTGAACGGCTACGACATTATGTGGCGTCCATCTTGTTGCCATGTCATACCATTTAATTGATTTTGTGTATAATTTTGATTTAATAACTCAACCACTTCTCTAATGACTGTGTGTCCAATGTTCTATGTGTCCAAATATGATTCCCCAGTTAATTTATAATCATAAAACAATGGTCTCACTATTTTGTTTTGAAATATTCCGCACCACACATTTATTGAGTTTCTTCTTGACTTTTTTATTTGCTTAATTTTTCTATTTCTGTTATTTTTCTGTTCCCACGAACACCTATCTCTTCTATTAAAAATACCTGACTTTGAAAATTTTTATTCATGTGTCCATAAAATGTTATAAAAATAATTAGGGTCATTGTTCAAATTTGTAAGCATGTCTTGACAGAACTCTAAACGCTTTCTCTTATGCACATCGGTAAGTTCTTATACCGTTCATATTTTGTACAGTTTATAGTTTTGCTTTTTTTAAAACCATGTAAGTATCGTCGCACTGCTTTTCTCTAATGCAGTAGTAGCATTGTTTAGACTAGTTTCGGAATTTTCTAAAATAAAAATGTTATGAATTTAATCTATTATTTAAGTACTTAATTTGTACCTTTAAACTAAAGCAAAGTATTAAGGTCTTCATCATCATTTCCTACGATAGTACGTTTCTTCCGTTTAAACTTTTTTCATTTATGACATGGCGATAATTATATAAAAATGTATTTGCAGAAGGAGTCTGTCCATCTGGATAAATCAGCCTACATTTTTTTCTTGCCGCTTGCTTGTTTGTATTATTTTTTACATACATTGAGAAGTAATTCGGTATGAGGACTGACAGTTTATAACAAAATAATAATTGTTTCTGCTACACAGTGTAGAACAAAACTTCTGCTACACAGTGTTATATATTGGTAATCAGGAAATGTAGGGCTACTTAAAACCATATAAAAATACAGGGTGTCCCATTTGAAATATTGAAGATGCATTTTGTTGTATCTAAAATTCAGTCTGTTGCTACATAGTTGGTCGGTACAGACAAAATAATACAAGTTTTATTTGGCACTTTTTTTTGTATTCCCGAAACCCGGTACATACCCTAAACAAAAATATAAATAAACAAACTTGTACTCCTGGTATACTCCTGGTTTTTTTAAACGTTATAGATCATATTACATTTTTGAATAAGATTACTCCAAAGAACCATTGCGATCGCCTGGTTGATTTTTGTATTAATGAGGCTCATAATTGCAAATACCTTGCTCAAACTTTCTAAACGTAGATTATATACATGGAGGTCACCAGTTGACAATAACAAAATAGTCAGAAATCAAATAGATTATATTATCGTTAACAGAAGATATATAGAAATTCTATAATATCACGCAAAAGTTATCCAGTATCGGATATATTCTCCGATCACAATCCGGTTGTTTTGTCGATAAGTGTAAAACTAAAGAATGTAAAGCATCCTAGCTCCAAGAAAATCATATTTACAAGTCGGCTTAAACAAGACAACACAGAAAATCAAAGAAGATAATGCAGAAACTCTCACTATTGACCAAAAATTTGTAAAAACTTTGTTCTTATATCAGTTAAAAAAGAAACCCTTAAATCACTTGGGGAAAAAACAAAACCTTGAATAAAAGTAGAAATTCTTAAATTTATGAGAGAACGAAGAAAACATAAAGCAAAAGACCGAAATAAATATAAAGAAATTCATAAAAATATCAGAGAGAAAATTCGAGAGTCAAAAGCGAGGTGTCTGATAGATGCGAGGAAATAGAAGATCTGGATAAAAAGTATGATAGCTAATTTACACAAAGAAATTAAAGAAATTACAGATTCTAGAAAAAGAACATGAATGAATATTCTTAAAAATGATAAAGGAGATATTATTACTGACATGAAGGAATCATATATGCCATCAAAAACACAAAAAAGAGCAAAGCTACCGGACCAGATGATGTGCCCATCGAATTATTAAAAGTCATTGATGAAGGTGTTATTAATGTAATGGTTGAACTTTTTAATCTAATATATCGGAGTGTCACAATCCCCAGACAATGGCTGCCATTTCCCTTTGTGGCAATACCCATAAAGTCAAGTGCAATATCCTGCTCAGATTACATAACAATAACTTTAATAAGTAATATACTTGAAATATTTTTGAAAATAATATACAGCAAAATTATTAAAACTCTTGAATATGAAATTAGCGACAAACAATTTAGCTTTAGAAATGGTATAGGCACAGTATATAGAGGTATACTGTGGTATAGGTATAAGAAATTTTTTGTTCGACTTGAATGTGCTGGCCTAGGGATGCATGAATATGAATGAAAACATGTACTTATGTTAAGGTTCAACATTAAAAAGCTTATATTTAAATTAAAAAATAAAAATATATTTTTTTTTATTATTGAGTTAATGCCTCGACCTCGAACTAAGATCATTGGCATGGTACAGTCAGGTATCTAGTGTAGTGTGTGTGTGTGTGTAAAGTAAGTGTCTTGATACTTAGCAAAGTCGACGTCATTGTCTTTGCTAAGAGACGCTAATTGTATCCGAACGTCTGTGGTTCCTCCGGTGAGTACAGATCGCATAAGGATAGAACCGGTTTTCATTTATTAATTTTTAATAAACGAAAATTTCTCCACCTGAATGAGATTCGAACTCACGGCGTTTAGGTTTAAAGGTAGGCGCTCTTACCACTGAACCACAGAGGGGGTTACATTAAAAAGTAAATTATTGAAAGCCGTGATATGAACATTGTATTAAATCTATATTGAAATCAAACTGTCAAGGTAAGAATTGACAACCAGAACACCCGAGATATAAAAACACAGAGAGGAGTCCGCCAGGGTTACGTGCTATCACCACTATTCTTCAATGTCTGCAGTGAAGCGGTAATTAAAGAGGCGTTTTCAGATTCAGTAAAAGGTATCTATCAATAAAGAAGTTTTTAAGGACTAAGGATGAATTTGAAAAAATGAAATAAAATCATGATCATGACTAAATCAGCAGATGCAAATATTTTACTTGATGCGAAAAATTGATTGTTAAGGATACTGTAATTGAGAGTGTGGATACCTACAAATACTTAGAAACATGGATAACATTAAACGTAGACCAATCCAAAGAAATTGCGACACGTATTAAAGTAGTACATGCATCATTCGTTAAACTTAAAAAAGTTTCTTTGTTAACCGGATATAAAGTTAGGACTACGCCTAAGAATGTTTTGGTATTACGTATTTACTACTCTTATGTATAGTTTGGAAGCGTGAACAATAAAACAAGTCCGTCTGAACAGGCTGGCCGCCTTTGAATTTTGTTGTTACAGAGAATCCTACTAATATCATTTACCCAAAAAATATCAAACGCAGAAGTTACTAGAAGAATAGCAAATGAATCTAAAATAATATTGACTATCAAAAGAAGAAAACTTGAGTACTTATGAGAGGGCAAAGTTACTAATTATGGCAGCTTATGATGCAAGGCAAAATTGAAAAACGAAATGTGGGAAGACGAAGAATATCGTGGCTTAAAAACTTGAGAGAATGGTTTGAATGCAGTAGCGCAGAACTATTTCCAGCGGCAGTTAACAGTATCCGCATAGCCATGATGATTTCCAACTTTCGATAAAAGATGGAACTTTAAGAAAAATTAAGAATTGTACCCTTTTCATGGAAAAGTGATAGTTAAGACGAAATACGTATAATTCGTAATATATTTTGTAAGTTCGCTAATACCTATGACATACCATTTATTTTTTCATTTTATTCATTTCAGGTTTTATTTCTGTGAATATCTCCTTAGACAGTCGATCTGGTATTGTATGTACTAACACAAAGAGTTATGGGGTTCTTGGGTTTTTGTATAGTCAGGTTTTTGTCCCTCGCAGAATCCCTGGGACAAACTGATTAATGAGATTTTGGACGCATCCTACTCACCTGTGCTAAATCTGTATTTGTTTTAAAATCCGACATCACGATTTTAAGGGCTATATTTGTATTAAAACGAGGAGTGCGACAACGCGACAACGGGGAGTGCGACATTGAGACGCAATTTCGCCAAAATTGTTTACAACATTTTTAGAGCATATGTTTAAGAACGCAAATCTGAGTGAAGAAGGAATTAATGCCAATGGAGAAATGCTTAGTCATTTGAGGTTTGCTGACGATATTGTCCTTTTTTCTGAAAGAATCTATGATGCAGTATCGCAACTGGAGAAACTATACCTAGCCTCTCCACAAGTTGGATTAAAAATCAACCACACAAAAACACAAATCATGACAAATCTTGTGTTCAGCGAAAATATTTCAGTAAATGGCATGCATATTGAAGAACCCACCTCTTATAAGTACTTAGGACATGAGATACGCATAGGAAGAGATAATCAAAGTGCGAACTAAGCCGCCGCATAGGACTCACTTGGGTGGCATTTGGCAAGCAGAGGTATGTTCTTAAATTAAAACTGCCTATGTGTCTTAAAATAAAAGTCTTTAATCAGTGTGTGTTGCCAGTACTTACATATGGTGCAGAGACATTAACCCTAACCAAAAAAGTAAGAAATAAAATTTGTGTTACCCAAAGAGCCATGGAACGATCGATGATAGGCATTTCTCATATGGATCGGATCACGAACAAGGAAATAAGACGGAGAATAGGAGTGACAGATGCCATAGAAATAATTATGACCCTTAAGTGGAACTGGGCAGGGCACATAGCTAGAATGTCGGATAACAGATAATAATACACAGCGAATAATACAGTGGAGACCAAGACAAGAAGCACATCGAAGTAGAGGTCGTCCACCAACAAGATGGTCTGATGACAAAACAGATCGACAAAAATTGGATGCAAACAGCACAAAATAGAAATACATGGAAAAGACTGAGGAAGACCTATATCCAGCAGTGGATAGATCCGGGTTAAATGATGATGATGATTTGTATTCAAACACCACGCCTGTCAGACAACTATGAGTGACACAGGGAAAAATGGAATGATTCATGCTGGGCATATCTCTACAAAACAGAATTAAAAAAGAGAATTAATATTTAAGGTGACCGCCATAGTTAAACGAATAGTCATAAAAAAAGATCATTTTAATGGCTGCCACGTGATTCCTAAAGCACTAAAAAGATAAAGAAAAGGGGATGACTGCGGCACATGATATATAGGGTTAGGAACAAGGGGATGTTTAGTAGCGAACGTTTAAAACTACACTGATTTTTAAACGTCTCCATTATTCTTGCGTAGTAATTAATAAATAAAAGTTATCTAAATAAATTTGTTCTTTATGAAGATAGTCTATTTACAGTTATACAGATATATAGTTGCCTATGGTTTCCACGTAATGACCACCTACAAGTAATAAAATCCTTGATAGAGAAAGTTATAGAATACAACAAGCCATTGATATTAATATTTGTAGACTTTGAGAAAGCATTTGACTCAGTCCAGCATAGCTCCATGTTAGGAGCTCTTACAGAGTGCAGTATTGACCATAGGTACACAACTCTTCTTCGAAATATATATGATAGCGCAACAGCTGCTGTAAAAATGTACTATGGTGACACAGACACATTTCCCTTGGAGAAAGGTATTAGGCAAGGAGACACTATCTCTCCTAAACTATTCACCGCCCTATTACAGAGTGCTATGAGAAAAAATAATTGGGAAAATATTGGACTAAATATAAATGGGGAATTTTTGAACAACTTGAGGTTTGCAGACGACATAGTCCTTATTGCGGATCAGGTAGATCATGCATGCCAACTTCTTCAAGACCTTCAGAGCTCTTGTGCACGAGTTGGCCTTAAAATTAATTTTTCCAAAACACAATACATGACCAAACTGGTACTGGCAAAAAACATTTCCACTAATGGCACGCAAATTGAACAAGTGTATTCCTATAAGTATCTGGGCCACGAGATTAAATTGGGAAGAGACAATCAAACAACAGAGTTAAAAAGGAGAATAGGACTGGCATGGGCAGCTTACGGAAAACTGAGGGAAGTCTTTAAATCAGCTATTCCCATGTGCTTGAAGAGAAAAGTTTTTGATCAGTGTGTACTTCCAGTTCTGACTTATGGAGCAGAAACATTGACACTTACCAGAAAAGTAATTAATAAGATACAAGTGGCACAGAGAGCGATGGAGAGGTCAATGATGGGCGTATCACTCAGGGACAGAGTTTCGAATCAGATAATAAGGAGAAAAACTGGTGTGACGGACGCAGTTGAAAGAATTACAACCCTGAAATGGAACTGGGCAGGACATGTTGCTAGGGTTAGAGATGGAAGATGGACAAAGAAAATTTTAGAGTGGAGGCCTAGACACGATGCTTATCGTAGTCGAGGACGTCCTCCAACAAGGTAGTCGGACGATTTACAGCGCATCCAGTCTAACTGGATTCAAGTTGCTCAAGATCGGATGCAATGGAATTATTTACGGGAGGCCTATGTTCAGCAGTGGACGCAAAATGGCCAATGATGATCGTTTCTTTAGACTATTTACTTATTCTAAACAATTTCAGTTATACAAAAAAATTATTACTGTAAACAAATAAATTGTTTATAATCTGTAGGTAAAAATAAATTATTACCAAAATCGTTTAACACTATTATCTACCAAATTCTACCGATACTTTGTGGTCGTTCTAATATTTGCAATCCTCTCATCGAAGAAACCGATAACCGCTTAAATTAAATTGTAAGACGAGTTAACTGGAAATAGTTTCCACTATGTAAGGTGTACACCTAACTCTTCAAAGAGTAAAAGTTTGTATCGAACAACCCTTGGTAAGTGCCTCGGGACATCCCCTTTTAAAGTTTCGGTTAAGTCATCGAGATAATACCCAAATGGAAAATTAACAAAGGGGTACGATGGAAACTCATTGATTCAAAATTTAATTGCGGATTTGGTTTCAATAAAAATTTTATTTTGTAATTATAATAGTGTTGGTTCTCTGGTAAAACAATTTATTCGTAAGATAGTAGCTTATCAGTTTATCAATTTCATGTATAAGTAACTTTGAATTAAAATGAGGTAATGAAAGAAATATTTTAACTAAATTTATTATCTATTATAAAATAGGACATAGGCACAAGAGCATACATATCGCACCATTAGTAAAGTAAAGTCACAAATCAAAAATTTCTAATTTTGAGTTTTAGGCTGATATAGACATAAAACCTAATACTCTATCCAATGGCCTTGACAGAAAGCGAGAAAGCTGAAAGAGTGCGCGAGAAACCTATATTATGTGTCTCTTTTCAACTATGCGATTCCCCGCGCTCATCCTACTATATCGACGAATTCAGTGTCGTATCAGTATTCGTCGACTGCAAACCGTTGTTGTGTTGTCATATTCAGCATTATGCCATTGTATGACGAAAACTCTGGTAAGTTTCATATTTTGTTTTTTCTATTAAACTGATGTGTTTAGTTTTATGCCGTTGTATTACAAAACTTACGGTACCTATAACGTGTACGCATGTCAAATTGTTTTTGTATGTTACAAATTAATCATTAATTTTCTACGTGTATTTTCAATTATGTCTTTGTTTTACAAAAACAAAACCACCGACTTGAAGTCAAGTTATGATTGTGCTTTTGTTAGATATAAAATGTAATGAAATATCACGTTATTGCCTGTATACTAATGAATATTCATATAATAATTCTTTTCTGACATCCTTCAAACGGGAAACGTCCCCCACCAACTTAAAAATGCAAAAATCGTCGCCATTTTAAAACCAGGAAAAAAGTAATAATTCACCGAAAAACTACCGCCCCATCGCACTCTTAAGTATAGTGTACCAATTGTTCGAAAGACTGGTGTATAACATTTATCCTGCATTTGTTTGTATTTTCCTGTTTTTATTACGTTATGCAACAAAATTTATAATAATTAGCAATTACTCATTAAATAGGTAATATTGAGATGGTAATATTGAGATGAACAGAAAACCATTTCACCCAAGGACTTTATAAGTACGAATCTATCATATTATTTTTCTTCAAATCTTTTCTATATTATCTGGATTAAATGAAAATTATATTTCAAGTATGGAATTTTTAATAATACATCAAATTAATAGCAGTTATGAACATAACGTGTAGAAGTACTTTATAACAATTCCAATGTAGGTATGTTATCATCCCTTAAAATGCTTGTCACGTTCTGAAACTAAAATCTCAATTTTATTTCTCCAGAATGTCGTAATGAGAAATGTATAAGATAAAGTATTTTTAATATACCAAAATAAATCATAACTTACATCGTTAAAGAATAATAAAAAATGGTTATTGATTTAGTGAAACCGAAAATATAAATAACTAAAAACGAGAGTGCATTTACATGATTTAAGCTCAGATGAATTTAAAATAAAAAAAAACATTCTAGCACGAGTAGGCGAAGAGGTAGATTAATACGGGTGGGACTCATTTTTATACCCTGCTGATAAAATTCCCTTATTATTTGATTCATATAGGTGTCGATAATTCAATTCCGCCAGTTCGTGTTTTCCCACTTTGTTCTTCTTCAAGTGTCGTCCTCATCAGTCGACTACCTATACTCGGTTCACAATTTGTTGATAGCTCACTACAAGTTTAATCCTAATTAGAGAACTGAAATACAGAGAGGATAGGTAATACGATATAATAGTAAAAACCAACCTGAAACTGATGGTTTAAGATGTTTTCGACTAACACACCTTGTATCTGCAGTAATACAATACAGCGGTCAACCTTATATTCCGATTACGGAGGCATTTTGGCCGACTAGTGTCGTAGAGTATATAATTGAAACATGTATTTAAACTAAATAAATATATTTTTTTAATTGTATTTTTGTTTTAATAAAACTTCTTTATTTTATTCAAAAATAAAATGTGTTTTAAATGTATCCATTATTTTCGAATCCTGTGAAAACAAATAAACATTTTTTAAAAATTTAAACGCAGAATGAAAGATTACATTATTACTGAGGGCAGAAAGTCCCTGAAAACTTCTACAATGTTAAGTTTAATATATTATGTAACAGGGGTGAAAATAAAAGAGAGAATATAGTATAATTTTTAATTGAAAATATTGCATGCAAAAGAAACGATTTATTTATTCTAACAAATATTTCATTCTGCATTTAAATTTTTTTAAAATGTTTTTTAGTTTTCTCAGGATTTGAAAAAAATGGACATTTAAAACACATTGAACATTTTGACAATAATACCTTACGATTACAACTACTATTACTTACCTTTATATATAATTACGGTAAGAAAACTATTCATATTCAAAATAAACTTCGGAATCCGAGTCGTCTTGAGGGTTAATAATTAGCGGTTCTGTCTTTACGGTCGCATCAATTATGTTATCAAGATCCCACATTTTTTGTTACTTTTCTATTACATGTCTTACTGCATCTTTCCAGTTTTGTTCTGTAATATGTTGTAAAGACTCGTATAACAATTCACGTACACCTTGTATTTTATATGACGTATTTTTTCTAGCCACATAACTTTTCATTTGTGCCCAAATGAATTCAATTGGATTTATTTCGCAGTGGTAGGGTGGAAGTCTATGAACTGTGATGTTTCGCCTTTCCGCCATTTTGTCAACTACGTAGTTCTTGAACTTAGATTTGTGTTGCCGGGCAATTTTTAAAAGTTTTGCTTTTACCATTCCATCTTCGTAAGGCAGATACTTATTTCGCAGCCAGTCAAGAATATCCTGTTTCTTCCACGCAGTCGTTGGAAGTCTTTCTACTAGTCGTGAATAATAAGGCGCATTATCTAATACTGTAATTGAATTTGGTGGTATGTGTTCAATCATCTGCTCAAAATACTCTTCGAAAACATTAGCTGTCATCTCCTTGTGATAATCTTCTGTGTTTTTGGACTGAAATTCCAACAAACCATGCTTAACAAATCTTTTTTTAGTGCCAATATGAGAAATTATTAATCTACTGCATTTACCAGAAGGTGGGGAGATACCAGTAGACCAACCTTCCATAAAGGCTTGCCTGGAGCTTAATATATTTTTATTTGACCAAATTTTTTTTAGAATATAACCTGAGTTTACCTACCTATCTTCTCCCAGTCAATCAAAAGTGATTTTCGGTCTGATTTCTCCCACCGGAAATTTATTTCTTTTAAAACTTGCCACAATTTAGTTTGTCCGATAAGAGGCAAATTCGGATCGTCTCTAACTTCTTGTAAAATTTTGTTTAGGTTTGGTATTTCTTTTTTAAAACAAAAATCCATGAATTTTTCTTCGAATACCATTTTTTTCAAATTCATCAATTTCAATAGGCTTTTTCCCTCATAGGAAAGAAAACTGGACTGATCAAACGTCGACGATTGCGTGAGAAAAAGGTACATGATTTAAGAATCACGACATGGTACATCCGATCTCTATACAGAGCCCTCCAAAATCTGTTCGGTGAACTGAATAGATATGACATAGATATAACAGCTCTGCAGGAAATAAGATAGACCAGTAGTGGCACCATTAAAAAAAGACACCACATTATATTCTATAGTTGCGATGCTAAAGACCACGCACTAGGTACTGGCTTCATTGTTAATAAAAAGGTTAAATACCTCGTAAGAGACTTTCGTGCTATTAACTCTAGAATGTGCATCCTAGAACTATACGGAACATTTTTTAATTATAGCATCTTAAATGTGCATGTCTCTACAGTGAAAAAGGAAGACGATGTCAAGGAAAAATTCTATGAAGAACTAGAAGCTGCATGACATTCATGCCCAAAAAATGACATGAAAATTGTTTATGGTTATCTTAACGCAAAAATAGGAAAATAGCAACAATACCTACTAACTATGGGTAAGCACAGCCTTCATGAGGTATCCAATGACAATGGCATTAGACTAACAAATCTAGCCACTTTCCTTAACATGGTCATTGCCAGCACATGCTTCCAGCGAAAAAAGATTCATAAGGGAACGTGGAGATCTCCAGATGGGGTCACAGTAAACATGATCGATAATGTTATTATTGACTCTAGACATCACTCAGATGTATTAAACGTATGCAGCAGAAGAGGGACAAATGCAGACTCGGATCACTACCTAGTGGAAAGTAGAATAAGAGCCAGAATATCAAACTTAAAAAATAAAAGGGATCCAAAATTAAAAAATATGAAACAAAAAACAAAAGCACGAGGATATAAACAGAGAATGGGAAGCGTGTAAAAACATCATACAAGACGCGGTCAAAGAGGCTCTGGGTCTACAAAAAAAGTCCAAATCAACTGAAGGACAGTGGTTCGATAAAGAGTGTCGCAATATAAGGGAGAGGAAAAATAATGCAAGTCAACAACTACAACAACGACATAGAACACGAAAGGCAGAGGAGGAATATAGAACGCTAAGGAGGGAAGAGAAGAAAATACATCGCAGAAAGAAAAGAGAACACAGAAAAAGAACTCCAAGAAATGAAAGAACTAAATAAACCATCATAAAACAAAAAAATCTACCAAAAACTTAACAAAAGTAGAAAGGAATTTCAACCAAGAACAATGATGTGTAGAGACAAAGAAGGAGATATAGTAACTCAACAGGGTGTAATACTACAAAGATGGACAAAATTCTCTAAAGAAAAGTTTGAAAAAACGAAGATCCACTATATGATGAAGTCATACTGGATCAAACAGATACCAGATAAACAACCCCCCTTGAGTATCTGAAATGCAAGAAGCAGTTACCAGACTGAAAAACAACAAGTCACCTGGATTAGACAACATAAGCGCAGAAAATAATATAGGAAGGTGGAGACTTATTATTGAATGCGATACACGAACTAATAGTGAACATATGGAATAATAAACAACTGCCACAAGACACAACACTACATAAAAAGGAAGATTAGCTTTAATGCAAAAACTACCTGGCAATAACGCTACTGAATGTGGCATATAAAATACTGTCAAATATTGTGTATGACCGATTGAGACCATATGCGGAACAAATAGTTGGGGGATATCAATGTGGTTTCCGCAGGTAGAAGTCCACAATAGATCAGATCTTCCTCTTGAGTCAAATCTTGGAAAAGACTAGTGAATTTAATATAGACACACATCATCTTTTCATTGACTTTGAGAGTGCCTATGATAGCATCCATCGAGAGTTTCTGATCCATGCACTGAAAGAGTTTAATATACCAACTTAATTAATTGATATAGTAAAAGAAACTTAAAGTACAAAGCAAAATTCTCATTTAAAACGAACTAGCAGATACAATCCATCTGAGAACGGGCCTACGACAAGGAGATGCCCTATCCTGTATTCTATTCAACATCACATTAGAGAAAATAATTAGGATGTTAACACCAGAGGAACAATAATAACAAAAAGTGTACAAATATTGGCATTTACAGATGATGATTGATATCATAGCTAGAAGCGAAAGAGAGATGATAAAAGCATTTAATGCGATAGAAAGAGCGTCACAAAACAGTGGCCTAAACATTGACGAAATAAAAACCAAATACATAAAGGCCAGTAAATCGACAGGCCAAAGAAACCTACAGAATCTGACAATACGAGACTATAACATCGAAAACTTGAAAAGTTTTACATATCTAGGTTCACTAGTTACCGCAGATAACAATATCAGTGAAGAAGTTAAGAGAAGAATGAATATCGTTAATAAAACATATAACGGACTAACTAAAAATCTAAGCTCTAACAACATCACAAGAAAAACTAAATGCAAAATATACGAGACCCTGATAAAACCGGTCCTTATGTAAGAATCAGAGACGTGGACACTGTCGAAAAGCGATGAGAACCTTTTAGGTACATTTGAACGAAAAATCGTTAGACACATATATAACGGGGTAAAGGAAAATGACATATGGCGCAGAAGATATAACCGTTAACTATACACAGCATACAATGAACCCGAGAGATCGTAACATCCATAAAGATCGGACGTCTGCGCTGGATGGGTCATGTTGAACGGATGTTGGAGACTGAAACGCCAAAACATATAATGAGGCAAACACCAGTAGGAAGAAGAAATAACACCAACTTTTAGAACAAACAACAACTTAAGCAAATATATTCAAAAAACCAGATCCAAAATAAAAAGCACTTACGCAGTGGTGTTTACAAACTTAAATGGGGGGACTGTCCAAAATCTTGCATCGGTTAAACTGGTAGAACTTTAAAACAAACGTATAGCAGAAAATGAAAGGGCTTTTATTAATAGAAAAACAGATTCTACATACGCACTTCACCTTCTAGATCATAATCGTTCTTTTAATAACGAATTTCAAATTCTTTACATCAAAAATAGATCAATTAAAAGAGACACTCTGCTAAAAAAGTAGTGATAAGATATATAATAAGTTTTGTGAAAGTTTTAAAAAGAAAGCTGTCGGTGTTTTATTTTTATAATAACAACTTTATTTAACGCACTAGTCAAACAGTTATGTGCAATAAAAAGAATATACCTAATTGTAATTTTCTAAGTTAACTTTCTAAGTAATATACTTCTAGTTTAATAGAGGTGTTTTCCCTCTTTTATTGTTTCTATTTAACTCTTAAAAGCACAATAAACTTATATTAAAGGATTTCTTTGTTTGCAAAATAATATTAAATTTCACATATCTAAAACCCTTAAGCTCATACTGTGCTAAACAAAAGTGCCAGTTGCATTATTTTGCAAGACACTGAACAATAAACAGCAATAAAAATAAAAAATAAGTATGACAAAATACTTCGCGATATTGCAAAGGAAGATATTATAAGCCACAGTAGCGGGAATGCAGCCGGTATAATAAATGAGTCATTGTAGTAGCAGCCAAATAATTTATTTTAATAGAATTGCCAACGTTCTTGAAACAAACAAGTGTCACAATCAGGGTGTCTTACAGTCGCTTAGGTATTTCAGTAAGAAAATACATACGAGATATTTCCTATAAACGACACATTAGACTTACATAACCCTAAAAATAATCTTATTTAAAATCTGAAAATTAAAAAAAAAATGCATAACTTGTTATTAAAGTGAATTAATGAATGAATTTTTGCGTTTTTGGTTTATTTATGAGCTTTAATTAATCTTTTCTTTTGCTACAAGAAAAATGAATAGCGATTAGTACTAGAGACTATAAAATGATCGAGACTATGCTTACGCTGACTTACTACTACAGATGATAAAGTAAAAACAGGGAGAAAATCTGAGGTTAACCGCGAGGTAGAGGTCCTACACCATCATAGGAAGAACAGTAAAACCTTTGTTAACGGACACATCTCCAGAATAAAAGCCTCTGCTGAATGGACAGTTTTTAGGTCACCGAAGATTTCATATGTGGGCAAATTGTAAGACACCTCCGAAGAACAGACCCCCTTCACAACTAGTCCTGACATAATTCGCCTTCAGTTTTTCTACGAAGTAATTGTAATTTAATGCCAACCACGGTGACTCAGGTAAAAGGAGATTAAAAGAATAAAATTGGGGCTTTGGAAATCCAAATATGTAAACTTATTGTAGCCATAAAACCAGTTATACAGTGCGTTAAGTTTTTGATTAGGTATTGCACACTAAAATCGGCAACGTTGCAAATGTTCGTTCTCCGACCCGAGACTATCTGCACCGACAGAAAATCATTTTAGTCTTTAGTTTTTAGATAAGATTTTAGTCTTTATTTAAGTCTTTAAAGACTAAAATGATTTTAGAAAATCATTTTAGTCTTTAGTTTTTAGATAAGATTTTAGTTAAGTAACTCACAACAATGTTTGGGATGTACTTCTCTGTTGTCCGATCTCATGTTTCATTACGTATAGCCGATTTTAATAGTAGGAAATTCGATAAAAATGCACTGACATAATCGGTGCATTTTTATCGATTTTTATTAATGTGAAAATTTTTTTGTGGTTGAATTAAAAATAAATGCGTATTACTTTAAAAAGATAAAACAAAAAATATACTCTTATTGAAAATTAAAATATTATTCCTAAAAAAATAAAAAATAATTCTTTATGACCTACATAAATGGTTCAAATAGTTGACCTTCTACGGCTGAACAGTACCCCAATCTGTCATAAAAACTTCTGCGAACAGATGAAAGAGTTTCTGCTGTAATATAATTGGAGACTTCCCTTATTCGATTTTTTAATTTATCCAAATTTTGGGCTCTAGCCTTAGGATGATCGAAGATAATGCTTTTTAAATGTCCTCAAAAAAGAAGTCCATGGGTGTAAGATCTGGAGATCGCGCAGGCCACTTAATATCGCCTGTTCCACTGATAACTCGATTCGGGAAAGTATTGTTTAAATACTCCCTAATAGTTCGAGCGTTGTGAACTGAACAGCGTCTTGATGAAACCAAACATTCTCCAGATTTACATCAGGAAGATTGAGAAGAGCGGGAAGAACATGATTCTGTAACAAATCGAGGTATACTCTACTATTCAAGTTGCCCTCAATAAAAAATGTACCTATTATGTCTCCTAAAATGCCAGTCCAGACGTTAACTTTTTGAGGACGTTGAGTTCGGTAAACAACACCTCTGTGCTGGGCTTTTCCCGCGCCCAATACCTCGTAATGGAAGGATTGTGTCTCCCTTCTAACGAAACAGAAGATTCATCAGTGAATAAAATGTTTTTAATAAAATTTGGTTCACTACTAGCCTTCTTTATTAGAGTTTCACAAAACTCCATTCTTCGAAAGTAATCGTCTGGATAAAGCTGCTGCGTTTTCGAATATTTAAAATTCTTGTAACCGTGCTTTTTCCATACTTTCGTTACAGTAACATTGCTAACATCTAACTCTCTAGCAACGCTTCTACTTGAACGTGTTGAATCTACCTCGATTGTTGCACAAATTTGTGTATCCCGGTATTCTCTTTCCTCAACTTTTTCTGGTAACACTTCTTGAGCGTGACATTTTCTGCAATTTTTAAGGCAATAACAACTCTCAAAATTTTTAACAATATTATAAATTGACTGTACACAAGGAATTGGTCTTCCCTCAAAAAACACAGAGAATAAATCTACACACTGTTGCGCAGAATGTCCACTATAAAACCATTTTATTATTTGAGCTTTTTCCGCGGCCATATAAACAGACATGTTTACAAAAATAAATTAAAACTCCACGCTGTTATACCTTTAAACAACCACGGTATAATGACAATATGACAAATTTGTAGTGGCAAGTCGTCGACGCGCAGTGTTACCATTTATAGAGTGTATACCTAATCCAAAACTTAACGCACTGTATAAGAAGTTACTTATCAGGTACAATTTTATGCCATATTTATTAAGTTTATTTTTTATGTACTGTTTAAATTGTGAGCTCGCTAGAGAACCATAGCTTTGTCTAAAGAAAGTTGTTTGTTTGAATAGTACACTTCACAATTTTTTTATTAAAGTAGTCGACAACTGGTCTTAATCCTGGATACGGAATACCTGGAATCTGGATAAGGAATCTATTTTTTGACATTTATGTTTTAAACAACGGTAACTTAAATAAGGAATCAATTTTACAATAATCGCTTGGTCAAAAGTGACATTGTGAAGAAATAAACCCAAAAATACTTTAAATTCATCTAAATTTATGGCTTTGCACCCAACAATGCAAGTTTTCATACGTTTGTCTAGACAAACTAAAACTTTCACAGCATAATTATTACTTGCATCTATAATAAATTGCAAAAGATGTTATCAGCATAGTGAAAAAGTCTATCGGTTTGCCTTTCCCTAGTACTAGTAATTCTTTGCGTTTAGCTAACTCAATGTTTTTTATGATATCTTCACTATACCATTTTCTTTCTGTCTCATGTTGACTATTATGTGGTAACAATATCTAGCTTCTCTCTTGCATAATTGCCTCTATTGTTTCTTCTCCATTATCTGAACTGAAGCTTAATGTATCTTCACTTAAATAGTCATCATCACTACTATAGTCGTTCGTCAAATATTGAAGAAGTTCTTCGATGGACATAATTTTTAAAAAAATTAATGACGGTTGCGTTTCGATTTAATCTGAGTCCCTTACCATTCTCTTACACGTGTTTCTGGGTCTACCCGTCACCAGAGAGAGTTTGCAAGAAGACTCAAACCAAATCAAAACGTACCGACTACTAAGGCAATTATAGAAAAATAATTACCAGAGTATGCTACTAGAGACCTCTAGTGAGGAAAGATGGAGTTAAATATCGATAGCAATTAGAATAAACTGTATAGCTTAGCTTAATCAAGCCATTCAGAGCGATGCTGACAATATTATATTCCACTATACATCATTAATTTACTCATATAAATTACTATCATTTTTGTACTCATTTCGTGAGTAATGCGAAATAAACGTGAATAAGCTTATAAATAATGCAGTAGTATAGACACTTGCCAATAACTGATGACAGTGACAACCACAAGTCTGCCGTAATTTATTACAAAATTTTGAAGACCAATCCAAAAAACTGGAAAAATTATAAACAAGCTTATTGACCCTTAAGTAGTCGTGTGGTGCCTGTGGGACCAGCGACGATTTATTTTTAATGCCCCACTGCTTATTTTATGTCGGAGTGCGCTGTGTACGTCCACATGTCAAACAACAGTGAACAATGGGGTTTGCATTAGTGTATAATAATTCGTAAGTTATTTGTACTTTGGGTCTCTCAAACTCTACCTGACTATTCGAGTAACTTTTGTGAGTTCGACAAGTAAATTTATTTTTTCTACTTTTTTGTGAAGTATAAGCTACGTAAATTAAGTATTTTGTTTCCTATGGTTTTATATAAATATAGTAATGATCCAGCTTTTAACTTTTTTAAAATCCACATACAGTCTGGGTGTCAAAGGGTTGCTTGGTATTTTGTAATATGGTGCAAAATGTTCTGAGAAGAAGTCTGTAAAATGTTTGATGTTTTCTTTTAATTTATCTATAAACCTTTTGAAAAGTAAAGTAAGTAAAGTAAAGTATTATTATTGAGAAAAGTAGAGACTTTATTATTGTATAAAGTTTGATATAGGATTACAAGACAGTTACCTTAGTCAGCTTTGCTGATAATTAAATTGTTGGATTTAATTTTGTTCTTAATGGATTTGAGGGTCTTAAGGTGTTCATTACGTTAGTTTTGAGAGAGTTTATGAAAATTAGGTGTGTAGTGAACATTTTGGTCGGTGGAAGAAAAGTTAAAAGATAAGGCGGTTTTGGTACTAAGTACTGTTGAAGAATTAAGAGAAGAATTTTTTTTTGAATTTGTTTATAGTATTAACACGGGAGTTTGTGATTAAAGTTTTTTGATATAATGGAACAGAGAGATTTTGAATGATGATATCTAGCTAAATGGAGAGACTCTGAAGAACTTTTTCAAAGAGTTTACGAGGAATAGAGTATTTAAGGCTTATATTTGGTAGGTGAGGTTTATTATCGCTAAAGGTAACTTTAGAGAGATTTTTTAATCTTGAATGAAAAGAAAAATTAAAGAATTTACTGTTGACACTGTTATACACAATATGACACAATATTTGATGAATTAGATCTATTTTTGACTTTTTCTTATTTTCTTCAAATTTCAGAGATGGATCCTTATCTAAAATAAATTCAAAGATTACAACAGCTCCATGATAAAGTAGGAAAAGAAAATATTGGTTTTTAAAGCGAGCCAGAATTAGACAAGTGTAAAGAAAGTGACCACAACGCAGACACAGAAAAATAATAAGAGGGAGAATTGGAAACAGAATTGGAGTAAGGATTGGGAAAGGAACCTGCAACTTTTAAATATTTTTAAATAAATACGGAAAACTGGCGGCTCTTTTATTATTCAAAAGATAAAAAGATAAGGTATCCTGGAGAAAACATGCGTCTCCAATCTAACTTAATTTTATACTTACCAGATTTAAAGGAAAATGTGCTCCAAAGGATGATTGATAACGTTGTATAAGCATGTAACCAGTACGGCCTAAACTAAATTGCAAGAAGACAAAAATGATGATCATTAGTAAGAACACCAACATAAACGCCCAAATTACAATAGGCGATACAACGTTAGAAAGAGTGGAAAAAATATGCTATTTGAGCTGCAATATTAAGGATACTTGGAATTACAGCTACGAAATAAAAAACTAGCATAGAAAAAGCTAGAAGCTCTTTCAACAGCCTTTGGAAAATTCTCTGCAATTAATCTTTAAGTATCAATAATAAGAAGCATAAGAATTCTTAGATGTTAAGTTTTGAGTGTCCTCCCGCTATAAAACAATTAAAGGCATTTAAAATGTGGTGCTACCGACATGTGTCGAGGGTCTCATATAAATACCACACAAGTAAAATAACTATTTTCCAGAGGCTATGGAAAGACAAAGAAATTATTAACGCTATAAACAACAGAAAATTGGCTTACTTCAGTAACATTATCTTCTTCTTCTTCTCGTGCCACTCCTAGCGGAGATTGAAAATCATCATGGCCACTGCGACTTTGTTAGCAGCGCGCCTAAAAAGTTCAATCGAACTACACCCGAACCATTCACGTAGATTACGAAGCCACGCGATCCATCCATGATATTCTGAGAATGCGCCTATAGCACCACATTTCGAAAGCTTCGATGTTTTTTATGGTTAACTGTTTTAGTGTCCAAGCCTCAACCCCATATAACAGGGTAGAAAAGACATAATACCGCAGCATTCGTATTCGTAACTTTATATTGATATCACGATTGCAAAAGAGTTTGCGCATTCTATTAAAGACTGATCTAGCGATTTCTATTCTACATCTAATCTCTTTTGTTTGATCAGTATCGTCTGTGATCCAAGCACCTACATATTTATAACAGGGCACACGCTCAATCGTTGTATTGTCTATTACAAGATTAGCTCTGATGTTCTTTGATTTCGTGATTACTATAAATTTAGTTTTTTTTTTTAATTAATTTTCAAGCCGTAACTGTTACAGTATATATTGAGATTTTGAACGAGATGTTGTAGTTCTACTAGCGTTCCCGTTAGGAGAACTGTATCGTCAGCATACCTTATATTGTTGATCGTCTCACCATTTATTTTCAGACTAAGATCTTCTTTCTCGAGTGCTTGTTCACAGATAGCTTTACTATACAGATTAAATAAAAGTGGCGATAAGATACATCCCTGCCGGACTCCTCGACGGATTTGAATTTCTTCTGTTAGTCTGCCCTCAACCTTGACATTTGCTGTTTGATTCCAATATAGATTGCATATAATTCGAATATCTCGGCTGTCTATATTTTTTTTTATTAGAACTTGTCTTAGTGGTTCATGTTATACTTTGTCAAAGGCCTTTTCGAAATCAATAAAGCAGGCGTAAATTTCTTGGTTCATGACTAAGCATCTCTGTGAGAGAACGTTCATTGCAAACAGAGCCTCCCTTGTACCCAGCCCTTTTCAGAATCCCATCTGAGTGTTACTGATGTCTACGTCTAATAGTCATGCCAGTCATAACATCATGCGTAATAATAAATATCGACTTCTACAGTTGATTCTACAAGGTAAGATTGAGGGTAAAAGAGGCCATGGACGTAGACATATATCTCGGCAGGATAATTTTAGAAAGTGGACTGGTATAACATCAACTAATCTATTTCGAGCTGCTGTGAATAGAATAAGATTGGTCAATGTGATCGCCAACATATCCAGAAGATAGGCACATTTAGAAGAAGAAAAAAGGAAATGCTCGTCAAGTAGTTGATTCTTTAGAGTGCTGGAAATGTTTTATTGATGATAACATTCTCGAAACCATTGTACAGAACACAAACATATTTATTTCTTAACTAAGAAACAATTATGCAGATCCAAATGATGCCATAACTACAGATACTGTAGAAATAAAGGCGTCATTTGGTCTATTATTACTAACTGAGGTTTTAAAAGCAATCTGCCGAAATTAAAAAGAATTTTGGGCTACTGATCAAAAAGGCGAAAAGGTGTGTTGAGCTACTATGGCTCATAGGCGATTTGTATTCTTGCTACGTTGCTTGCGTTTCGATGACGTAAATACTAAAGAAAAAAGAAGAACCGTAGACAAACTTGCACCAATAAGAAACGTTTTTGACCAAATTAATCAAACATGCACACTTAATTACGTTCCTGTATCTTACTTAACATTAGACGAGATGCTTTTGCATTTCGTGGACGCCGTATAGCAACCAGCACATTCATTATAGCCAGAATGATCGCCAACGTTCGGAAAGGACAGGCACCCTAAGGAGAAGGACTTTGCGAATTCCACATGTACATCCCGAGTGAGCTATCCAAATATGGTATAAAATTATTTTCCTTGGTGGACATCAAATGTTTTTACATGGTAAATATGAAAGCATAAGTTGGAGCTCAGCTTCCAGGGACATATCCCGTTAGTACTAAAACCACCGATTTAGAGGAAGGAATGTGTGGGCCTGTGTTTAGATCGTCTTATATATATATATATATATATATATATATATATATATATATATATATATATATATATCCCGTTTATAGCGTAATCCGCCTTTGGGTTCCCGTTCGCCAAGCCTGTCTATTCTGCCAGTCTTCTTCAAATAGATTTCTTGCTGACATGGCTTTTGAAATTCCTTGCATCCATGTTGTTGGTGGTCGTCCTCGTTTTCTTTTCTCTGGTGGTACCCATTCTAATATTTTTTTTGGTAGTCTTTCTTCCCCATACGTCTAACATGTCCGTACCATGTCAGTTGTTGTTTTTCGATGTTTTCTATAATTGATCTTTGTACATTCATTTGATTTCTTATGTCCTCATTTCTCACATGTTCTAATCGAGACTTTCCCGCTGCTCTCCTCCAAAAATCTATTTCAACTGCCAAGAGGTTACCTTTAAGTTTTTGTGATAACTGCCATACTTCTGAGCCATACACGATTACTGGTTTCAATATTGTGTTATATATTCTTTTTTTCGTTTCCGGTCTTATATTTTTCTGCCATAGTACTGAATTCAATGCACCTATAACTCGTTTCCCTTTGGTTATTCTGTCTTTTATGGCTTCATCAGTTCTTCCTGTCTTTGTTAGTTTTACCCCCAAATATATACATTGATCGCATTTCTTAATTTTCCCGTCTTCTAAGTCGAGGTCATCTGCAGTATTTTCTCCTCCTATGCAAAGATATTGCGTTTTTTGTAAATTTACTTCGAGGCCCCATTTTTTGTACTCTTCCATTAGTTTTCTAGCCATATACTCTAGGTCTTCCTTGTCTTGGGCAATAACTACCTGGTCATCTGCATAATGCAGCGTGTATAACGTTTCATCTCCAATAGACAGCCCCATCCCTTTACACTTCTTTTTTCCATTGCCTGAGTGCTTCGTCGATATATATATTAAATAGTATGGGAGATAAACAACAACCTTGCTTCAGTCCTTTTGTTACCTGAAAACCATTAGTAACCTTATTTCCTATTTTAACTTTTGATATTGTGTTGTTATATAGATCTTTAATAGCGTCGATTAGTGAAACGCTGATACTGGTTTTCTCCAATACTTCCCACAATTTCGCAACAGGCACGGTGTCATATGCTTTTGTTAAATCGACTAAAAGTAAATGCACTTCTCGAGATCTCAGTGTTCTTTTCTCGAGTATTTGGGATAAGCAAAAATCGTCTTAATATATAACAATGGATAATTGGTTTAAAAATTACGAAATTGTAAAACGCATGCTGGAGCAGCCCAAAGTGACAATTGTTGGAACAATTAGAAAAAATAAAAGGGAGATTCCAAAAGAAGTTCTTTTATACATAAAATACGATATGTTTGTGTCAAATGCAAAAATGGCTATGTTTAGATCATGTTAAATCGATTTTCGAAGACTGCAATAAAAATTGAAATTAGGATTAGAATTTTGTTTATTAAGTGTAAGAGAAGTACATTTTTGTACTTTTTTTTGCATTTTCTTATAGATGTTGTTTATTTTATCATATGGTTTAAAATGGTTGAGATGTATTAAAAATAAAATAAAAAGGGATTTGCATATCATAATTTATTTGTTTTATTACTCTCTCATACATAAAAATACACTATAATATATTGTGTAAAATACACATACACAATTAGTTAAATCAGAACACACCTATATATTCAGCAGTCAGACTATTAAGAGCAGAGTATAGTGTAAATATTTTTTAAGACAGTTGACAACCGCTCTACATGTTGTGGATTCTAAGATATTACGGAATTAAACCCATTCTTCATTAACTTGTTATCAAAGTCAATTCTCCTAAAACCTCGTTTATCTTGAAAAACTTGTACCTCTCCGTTATATACGAATAATCACTGGCCATTCCTAGCATAGATTTGCATCGCATTTAGGAGAAATCAATTTCCATTCTGTGGAAGTATTCGAATCGCCCGGCGAATCCGCTGAGGCCGAATTTCAATATCATGTTATGGTTCTGATTTATTTCGTTTGATTAATACACAAATTTAACATGAAGATTATTAATTGTGACCAGCGGTTGGTATACACGAAGCTTCGTTTTAGTTAAATGTACATTTATTTTAATTACCTTCACAACCGGAGGTAAAATTCACCAATTGCAAATATTAACTGTCATAATATTGAACACATGTTATTTAATTAAGTTTAGTAATATATGGAGGCAACTGTTGTTTATGAAATAAATCTGTATAATGTAGGATTAAAAAATGTATTTTTTCTTCTTTTTTGGTAATTTATTACAAAAAAATTGGATATGGATAGGAAATTAGATATATTAACTTCTCCTGGCTATAGTGGAGTTCAAAATATCGTTTCATCTTATTAAGCTAACTAAACTTGCATTCATAGGAGCAATAAGCATGTTTAGAATTCAGAATTACATTTATATTTCAATGCCTCTCCATTTCAAAAATGGAATAAGACAGGATAATCTGCAATCAAGTCTTTTATTTAAGCTTAGCTCTTAACTAACTTTAAGGTGTGGATATCTTCAATTACTTAGGATCACTTTTGACCAATGACAGCAACGAGAGCAAACGAAAAGTACTTTAAAACTGTGTAAAAATGACCCAAAAAAAGTGACGTCTTCAAGACAAACTGATTGAAAAATTATAACAATAACCAAAAAAAACAACAAGGGAAGACCCTGCACCGACGCTATATTTACAATGAGGCAAGTGCAAGAGAATTCATTAAGAAAACACATTAACACAAAAAAGTAAGGATAGAAGAAGATTTATCTGATCCAATTAAAGCTGGCAATGGGATAAGACAGATTAATACCCTGACTACCCTATTATTTAACTTAATTGTGGATGAAATAATAAAAAAAGTAAGAACTTAAAAGGATACCAAATTAATGGAAAAAAATACGTCAATATAAGGTTGAATGTTCGAATAATTAAACTTTGATAGTATACAAGGCAACTATCGAACACAGTGATTAATTAAATCCTGCCCAAGTACTTTCGATCAATAGATCATCTTCAGGGGCATTTCGTTAGTTGTGGCCTATCCGACATGAGTAGAATGTCATAAATGTAAATTTGGACATAACAATACAATACACAAAGACAAACAAACACTTTAAAAATTTTTTAAAAGGAGAAGCTACATGTTATATACAAGCCGGAGACAAAATGCTCCGCTGAAAAAGGAAAAGAAATAACTTAAAATAATCTGCTATGCATACGTCATATTCGTCTCTCAAATTGAAGGTAATTTACAACGTACGCTGCATCAATTTAATATTACCGCCAGAAAATTTAACATACATATCTCTACAGAGTAGAGAAACTAGTGTATGTCGGCAGTAACATCAATAAGAGCTGGATCCAACCGCAGAAATTAAAAGCCGAGTAGAATAAGCCCGAGCTGCCTTTGTAAAAATTACAAACGTACTTCGCAGTCACGATCTTAGCATTGACCTTAAAGTTCGAATAACATCTTGCTACATCTCTCCTCTCTTACTGTATGGAGTGGAAGCGTGTACTCTAACTGAGGCTATACTTAAACGCTTGACAGCCTTTGAGATGTGGGTATACAGACCACTACTGAAAATAAGCAGGGTCGACAGAGTTAAAAATGAGGAGGTCCTTAGACGGCTGAACCAAACAACACAACTGGTCAATATAATAAAGAAACGTGAGCTGGAATACATCGGTCACATTATGAGACACCCTGAAAAATATGATCTTTCTAATCGTGTCCTGGTAAAAGAACATCATGGCTGAAAAATCTAAGGCAATGGTATGAAAAATCAACTACATCGTAATTTAGAGCTGATGTCAATAAAGTCATGATAGCAAATATGGTAGCCAACATGATATCCATAGATCGATAACGGTCATGGAACTAGAAGAAGAAGAAGAAGAAGAAAATTTAACATGTGATTAAACAAAAAAGATCTAAATTAAATCTGGAACGTAAGATAATAGAACAAGTGATAAAGTTTAAATATTTAGGCATTACACAGGAGTTGAAGATCAAGTGAATATAGCAAACAAACCCGCAGGTTACCTTCTCCATGAAATATGGAGAAATAAAAATATCATTATATACCAATAACTGCACATGCAGAAGAAACACTACCTCATACAGACACGATAAAAAAATGTCAGAAATAGTACAGATGAACTCTTAGAAAAATTAATGGTAAGACATGGAGGTACAGATATACGATGTAGCTGCAAGGTAGACATCTATATCTGAGCAAGATTTCTTAGGTATACTTGCAATAAGTTGTTGAATCTGTTCCCATTCTACATTCAACGCTAATTCAGCTTTTGTATCGTTTCTGGAGATGCGTGGATGTGAACCAAGATATGTACGTCTGTTTCATAGACTACAACAAAGCTTTCGACAAAGTCCGCCACAAAGAGCTAATGGACACCCTCAAAGCAAAACAACTACAACACAATAACCTAGTCGAGCGTGAAGAAGAATATGGATCATCAATAAACACTAAGAAAACCAAATTTATGAGGATATCAAAAACCCAAAATAATGGTGAAAGCCTGACAATTAACGGTAGTGCTTCAGAACAAGTTGAAAACTACCACTATCTTGGCACAATAATAATTCACACAAACAATTACTCCAAAGAAATCAAAGTTCGAATAGAGAAAGAACGTACAAACTTCAATAAAATGAGAAAGGTACTTTGTGCAAGAGAACTAAAATTGGACTTGATAGTTAGGCTGGCAAGGTGTTATATTTTCTCGACTCTGCTTTATGGTATGAAAGCATGGACACTTAATACGTCGACTGCTAAAAAGTTGGAAGCATTTGAAATGTGGGTGTATAGAACAAACAACGAAGTTATGAGAAGAATCAACAAAATAATGAAAGTATTGGAAACCATCAAGACACAAAGCTGCAATACCTGGGCATGTTATGCATATTGAGATATACAACCTACTTCAATTGATTATACAAAGAAAAATCCAGGGCAAGAGAAGTGTAGGAAGAAGAAGAATCTCATGCTTGCGTAACTTGAGGGAATGGTACGGATGCACATCAATTTGAACTATTCAGAGCAGCAGCATTTAAGATCAGAATAGCTATGATGATTGCCAACCTCCGTCGCGGAGATGGCACGTGAAGAAGAAGATCGTTTCTGGCAATTCCCTACCTCTTTTTAATAATTTTCTTTAAAATATCTTGTAAATTTTCTAATGGATTCATGTCAGGACTACAAGCGGGCCAATCCAAAACGGGAACTAGGACAGTATTTAGGTATTCCATGGCAATTTCCATAGTATGTGGACGCGCATCATCCTGAATAAATACGAAATTATCTCCAACGAAAGAGGCACAGGGGAAAACATTGTCCTCCAGATATTATCGTATGTATCTATCTTCAAGTTTCATGTTCAATGAAAATTAATTCGGTACGTCCGTTGAAAACACAGCAAGGTACAAATCGTTCTCTAGGTCTCCTGCATACACGTTTGCGTCCGTCTGGAGATTTTAAGCAAAAACGGAACTCATCAACAAACATTACAAGACTTCAGTGCTGAAGAGTACATTCTCTGTGATAGTTGGTAACTCTCATATTGTTAGCTCGATGAGCTACTATGTTAATTTAGGGCATGCTACTGATTTATGAGACCACAAACGAGTTTCATGTAGGACTCTTCTTACCGTTCGTGCAGAAATATAAGTTCCTTGAGTTTCCAACAAACGACTAGCCAGAACACATGATGTTAAAGAGCGGTTCCGTAATACAGAACTCTTAAAAAACGTTCCTCACTCTTTGTTTGACTGATCTTGGTTCTATAGTGTATTTCTGGGTCTGACGATACTTCGTAAGAGCATCATGGATTTGGCAATATTCAAATGATATGCAATATACCAGATACTACCATTTGAAAATACTATCGAACAGTGATTTAAGTTTATTACAATCAACCTACAACTTATCGTAAATGCAATAAAAATTGTAAAAAATCTGTTGCTAGTAAACAACAAAGATAAAATATCATTTTTTTTTTCAAATTTCAAAATTTTGGTTCTATGTCGACGCGATCATTTAAAAACATTAAAAAGAAATCGTTCTTATTTTTATGAATTACCGTTTTTTTAATTAATATTGTACAATGTACAACTTTTTGCCATGCACTCGTTTTTTAACAAAAAACCACAAAGAAAATGGACATGGATAAGTTCCAACGGTAATACAAAAAACGAAATAGATTATATCATTTCAACACAAAAAACCATCATCAAAGATGTTACAGTACTGAACCGCTTCTCAACCGGTAGCGATCATAGACTCGTCAGAGCCAAACTCAGGATTAATAGCCAATTCGAAACAAAAAAGAAAATAGAAAATGTATCGAAGCTAGATATGGAAAAACTTAAGCAATCAAAAGACGAATATAAACAAAAAATAAAGAAAAGTATATCGGTCACTAGAGATTTGGAAAACAAAATTATCGATGAAATAAATCAGCTATTAACCGATACATTAGCAAAGGCGAGAAAAGAGGTAGCACAAACAAGAATAAAAAAGGAAAACTATGTATCCCAGGAAACAAAAAATCTCATGAGTAAAAGAAAAACATTACTGGAACAAGACAAGAGAAACACAGTAGATTACAAAGAAGTAAACAAAGCTATTAGAATGAATATAAAAGGAGCGTACAGGAAGAAAAAATAGAAAAAGCAATTGAACGAAATAAAAACATGAAGTGCTTAAAACCACAGCTTGGAACCATACAAATTAATGGTATAAAGAACAAACAAGGTACAGAGATCAATAATATAGAAAAAATCATACAGATAACACAAGAATATTATAAAAACCTCTACAATACAAAACAGAAACTAACCCAAGAAATCCTTAAGCAACTACAAATAAAAATAAAAAATGTTAATTCCGACGTACAATCAGAAATCAGTAAGAACGAGATAAGAAGAGCACTCAAAGAGATGAAGAATAATAAATCGCCAGGAAAAGACGGGGTGACTGTAGAACTGCTAAAACATAGTGGGAAAACAATTAGAGAAGTTTTGTACATACTTACGAATAAAATACTAATGACAAAACAAATACCCAACGGTTGGAATGAAGCAATAACACTATTTAAGAAAGGAGATAAAAAGATCTAAAGAATTACAGACCCATAACTTTACTAAATGTGATGTACAAACTATTAACCAAAATATTAACAAATGGATACCAGGCAAGAGAACAAGCCAGATTTAGAAAGAGCTTCAGTATAAGTGACCACCTTTTAACGATGAAGATTTTAATCGAAAAAACTAACGAATATCATATCCCGCTATACATGGCATTTATTGACTTCGAGAAGGCATTTGATAGTGTGGAACACTGGGCAGTACAGAATTTCATACAAAACAGCAGAATAGACTACCGATATACCGACTTAATTACAAATATATACAACAAGGCAACAACCACTATTAAGCTAATAAAACAAATGGAGCCTATTAAAATAAACCGAGGAGTAAGACAAGGAGATACCACCTCGCCCAAGCTATTCAACCAAGCGCTAGAAGATGTTTTCAAACGACTACACTGGGATGGCTTGGGAATTAACATAAACGGGCAAAATCTGAATCATTTACGATATGCTGATGATATTGTATTATTAACAGAAAAAAGTGAAGAATTACAAAGAATGATGGAAGAACTAGATAGAGAATCGACAAAAATTGGACTCAAGATAAATTACAGTAAAACAAAAACCATGACTAATCAACCAGAAGAAATAATAATTACAGTGGCACAAACAAGAATAGAACAAGTAAAAGAGTATATATATCTATTCCAAATAAATAAATTAAATAAAGAAAATCAGACCGAAGAAACAAAGAGAAGAATAAGATTGGCCTGGGCATCATTCGGAAAACTGTCTTATATTCTAAAGAATTCAAAATACCCCAATACCTAAAAACGAGAGTCTTCAATCAATGTATACTCCCTGTCCTCACATATGGCTCTCACACATGTACGTTTACAAAGAAAAATATGGAAAAAATAGCAAAGACAAAAAGATCCATGGAAAGACAAATGCTGAACATTAAACTATCAGACAGAAAAAGAAACTAATGGATCCGTAATAAAATAAAAGTGACAGATGTCTCAAACCAAGTAGCAAAGCTTAAATGGAAGTTCGCCGGACACACCCTAAGGCAGAAAGATGAAAGATGGACTAAGACAATTATACATTGGAGACCATGGAATCACAAACGAAAAAAGAAAGGCCACAAATGCGATGGTCAGATGACCCGAAGAAACACGCCGGGTCAAACTGGATGTAAATTGTCCGAGATAGAGTGGCATGGAAGAAGAAGGAGAAGGCCTATATCCAAGAATGGATGTTCAGGGCTGTATAGATAGATGGATTGTACAATACCTTCCCATTAAAATCAGTGTATACTGACAGAATTAAATAAACATACAAAATGCAAGTGTTCGAATATTTTCGACCAGGATTGTATAATCCAAAAAATATAAGCGATTTACTTACTCCATAAAAATCGTTGTTAACTACACTTTGCACTATTTATTGTATGCATATTATAATCGACACAGTGTATAACGTCTAACTAGCACGATTTCCAGAACCGGACTGCAGTACCTGTATATTGATGACATTTTTAATTGAACGATTTAAATAATGTTACTAACATACACATTCCCAAAATAACATTCCAAATCTCGCCTATCACTATAACCGATCTAAAGCGTCAATGTTGACAAGTTTAGTACGCAATCAAGGTTGATTTCCAGCCAACATTATAAAACTGACACATTTAACAACCCTGTTTATACTTGTCAATATAAATTATTTGCAATAATTGATATTAAAATTCCATTACCCCTGAGTTCCTCATATATGAATATTTTAAAAGTGAGTTGTGAACCTTTCGAAAAAACATCATTAAATACTTAAATTTTTATGTTTTGACTAATATCATAATTACACATACATACACTAGCCCAGTCTGGTTATGCAAAAATCATCGATTTCACGGAAAAATGTTTCGCAGATATCTAAAGCTTTCAAGATATAGGTGGGGGTTACTAATTGACGAATAGATGAAAAAATACTCGTATTTTTACCTTGCGTTTTTTTTTAACCTTTCGCTACCAAAGGGACAAGTTGTTTTGTAGTTGACGGAGGGGATACATTATGTACCCCATGCATTTTTATAGATTAAATATTAACATAATGAAATAATTTTAGTTAAAACATAATTAAAACAAATGCAAGTATTTTTTTATTGAATATAAGTAACAATAAAAAAATATATGGTGTCTTGAAAAAATTAATTATCGTTTTTTGATTAGCTTTACATTTGGTACATATTGTTTGAATGTTGTGATTGTATGATGTTCAGCACAAACAAATAATTTACAAGAATTACACGTTTTTCTGCTTTTGTGGTCCTTCTTGCGTGGACAAAGTAAACATCGTCCTGAGGATTTCAAGATGGTGGCGTCGTTTTCGCGATTCTCCCTTGGTGCCGGTGGGCATAATTCGTACATCGCGTTTATAATTTGCTTATGGAATTTTTGTGGACTTTGTAGTCGCCTATTGACATGGGGCTTTATAAGTTCTTGACCCAGGTTTATCCAAGTTTACCCAAGAATATTTATTTACCATCTTATCCATAGTATATACGGCACCTTTTGTAGAATTGTAATGCAAGATTATGTCTGGCTTATAGTCCGTCTCTTCTTCGCTAGTTTTATCGTTGTTATGTAGAACTAGATAGAGAATCGACAAAAATTGGACTCAAGATAAATTACAGTAAAACAAAAACCATGACTAATCAACCAGAAGAAATAATAATTACAGTGGCACAAACAAGAATAGAACAAGTAAAAGAGTATATATATCTATTCCAAATAAATAAATTAAATAAAGAAAATCAGACCGAAGAAACAAAGAGAAGAATAAGATTGGCCTGGGCATCATTCGGAAAACTGTCTTATATTCTAAAGAATTCAAAATACCCCAATACCTAAAAACGAGAGTCTTCAATCAATGTATACTCCCTGTCCTCACATATGGCTCTCACACATGTACGTTTACAAAGAAAAATATGGAAAAAATAGCAAAGACAAAAAGATCCATGGAAAGACAAATGCTGAACATTAAACTATCAGACAGAAAAAGAAACTAATGGATCCGTAATAAAATAAAAGTGACAGATGTCTCAAACCAAGTAGCAAAGCTTAAATGGAAGTTCGCCGGACACACCCTAAGGCAGAAAGATGAAAGATGGACTAAGACAATTATACATTGGAGACCATGGAATCACAAACGAAAAAAGGAAAGGCCACAAATGCGATGGTCAGATGACCCGAAGAAACACGCCGGTCAAACTGGATGTAAATTGTCCGAGATAGAGTGGCATGGAAGAAGAAGGAGAAGGCCTATATCCAAGGATGGATGTTCAGGCTGTATAGATAGATGGATTGTACAATACCTTCCCATTAAAATCAGTGTATACTGACAGAATTAAATAAACATACAAAATGCAAGTGTTCGAATATTTTCGACCAGGATTGTATAATCCAAAAAATATAAGCGATTTACTTACTCCATAAAAAATCGTTGTTAACTACACTTTGCACTATTTATTGTATGCATATTATAATCGACACAGTGTATAACGTCTAACTAGCACGATTTCCAGAACCGGACTGCAGTACCTGTATATTGATGACATTTTTAATTGAACGATTTAAATAATGTTACTAACATACACATTCCCAAAATAACATTCCAAATCTCGCCTATCACTATAACCGATCTAAAGCGTCGATGTTGACAAGTTTAGTACGCAATCAAGGTTGATTTCCAGCCAACATTATAAAACTGACACATTTAACAACCCTGTTTATACTTGTCAATATAAATTATTTGCAATAATTGATATTAAAATTCCATTACCCCCTGAGTTCCTCATATATGAATATTTTAAAAGTGAGTTGTGAACCTTTCGAAAAAACATCATTAAATACTTAAATTTTTATGTTTTGACTAATATCATAATTACACATACATACACTAGCCCAGTCTGGTTATGCAAAAATCATCGATTTCACGGAAAAATGTTTCGCAGATATCTAAAGCTTTCAAGATATAGGTGGGGGTTACTAATTGACGAATAGATGAAAAAATACTCGTATTTTTACCTTGCGTTTTTTTAACCTTTCGCTACCAAAGGGACAAGTTGTTTTGTAGTTGACGGAGGGGATACATTATGTACCCCATGCATTTTTATAGATTAAATATTAACATAATGAAATAATTTTAGTTAAAACATAATTAAAACAAATGCAAGTATTTTTTTATTGAATATAAGTAACAATAAAAAAATATATGGTGTCTTGAAAAAATTAATTATCGTTTTTTGATTAGCTTTACATTTGGTACATATTGTTTGAATTGTTGTGATTGTATGATGTTCAGCACAAACAAATAATTTACAAGAATTACACGTTTGTCTGCTTTTGTGGTCCTTCTTGCGTGGACAAAGTAAACATCGTCCTGAGGATTTCAAGATGGTGGCGTCGTTTTCGCGATTCTCCCTTGGTGCCGGTGGGCATAATTCGTACATCGCGTTTATAATTTGCTTATGGAATTTTTGTGGACTTTGTAGTCGCCTATTGACATGGGGCTTTATAAGTTCTTGACCCAGGTTTATCCAAGTTTACCCAAGAATATTTATTTACCATCTTATCCATAGTATATACGGCACCTTTTGTAGAATTGTAATGCAAGATTATGTCTGGCTTATAGTCCGTCTCTTCTTCGCTAGTTTTATCGTTGTTATGTCCTGTACTCAATAAAATTATTGCCTTATTCTTTTTAGGAACGTAAGACGCCAGTATTATTTCCTCAGTAAAGGCAAAAAGTGAGGACTTTTCTTGTCTAGAAATATTGGGGAGTAGGGCTGAAGTGATATCCTGCTTGTTTTTTCGAAGTGTCGATAATGTTATTTGTCGATCTAATAGTTGGTTTGCCAAGGGAACACTGATAAAGAAATTATCAGTAGTGATGCCATAACCAGTTTTTAGAAATGAGACCAAATCAAGTACTACTCATTGCCCTGGTCTTTTTCTGGTTTGTTACCATCTTTTCCAGTATAAATCTGAAGGTTCGCAGCATAGGTGATTGTTGCATCAACTAGAGCTCATATTTTGATGCCATACTTGGTAGGTTTTGATTTCATGTAGACTCTAAATGGACACTTACCTCTAAAACTTACAAGTTGTTCATCAACAGTTAGATGAGAGTGGCACTTAAAACTTTCTTTATAGTATTCTACAAACTTTGTAAACACTTTCCTAAAAGCTGCTAGTTTGTCAGAACTTCTACGTTCTTCTCTAGTGTTCAAATCATCTAATCGCATAAGTGAAATTAAATCTAGAAATTGGTCGCGTGACATGGCAGCCGGAAAAATAGATCGGCTGTACGAAGGGTTTCGACACCACAAAAAGTGCACTGTTTCCCTATTGGCTTTTAGCGCACCCGCCATAATCAAGAGTCCCAATACTGCATAAATTTCCACTGAATGAGTGGGCAACCAGGTCCTTGTTTTATTAACATTTTTCCCATTCCAATC